>SNQJ01S0140963.1:1995-24948 GCA_010110895.2 Picea sitchensis
GAAAAATCTTGAAAATTATCATATTGTATATACTTATGCCAAAAGAAAAATATATACATAGAAAACAGGGTTAGGTGTACCTGAAAACCAAGATATCCCATGAGCTATGGATGTGGATGCATTTATCAAAGAACCCATTTGGTATGAGCAAAGGTTGTTGGAAACCTGAGAAATCGTTGAAGCCCTAGTCACCCAAGAACTAGAGATATTTGAAGAGGACTCTGTAATATTGCACCACATGGCCTACAATCGAGTTTCCAAAAAATTGTTAATTGAAAATTTTAATACAAAAAATAAAAAGTCAGCAGAGAAATAGAAATCAACAATTGATTTTGATGGGGACCGGAAAAAATTGTACAATTCCACAATGGAACCAGAGAAGCCCTGAAACAGTCTATCAATAATATGGAAAAGGAAAATTTTGAATTAAAACAATGAATAAAAGAATTAGAAGCAGTCTTAATTCCATGACCTTTGTTTCCAGAATATTTGAACACAATTCAACCAACACTCACTTTAGAAGATATCCCATAAAGAAGTAACAAATGTAAAGGTCCATCGAGTTTACTGCAAGCAATAAGAAAACATATTGGAGACAGGATCTAGAAAAGAATAGATTTGATTCAAGAAATTTGGGAACTTTCACAGAATTCCACTAACTTTGCAACAAGAATTACAAATTTCAATGAATATCTTTAGAAAGATCTGGAAATAATGAAGATTTATGCAAGGACATTGTGGGTACATTCTTTGCGAAAGTTTTAAGATTGAGCGATATCCACAGAAGAGAGAAAAACCTTCCTTCAAATATCCAGATGAAACAAATTAATGCATCCTAGTTGAAGAGAATAAATTATTTGAGAGAAATGATAAGTGAACTAGATGCTTTGAAAAACAAAAGAGGTGACTTATTTTTTAAGTTGGTTGATCTCACGAAACAAATTGATGGTCTGAACCTATTAATGGATACAATACTTTCATCAAAAGAACAATTGTTGGACCAACTTAATGTATTGAAACTTGCATGGGAAAACATGTTCATCGAAATAATAGAATTGTCTAAAGAAGAAGTCGAAAGGTGGCTAATCAGATACATCAACAGAAATAATGAGGTAGATGACCCATTTCACCAATCAAACATGGAATTGAAAGAGATGGAGAAGGAATTGTTCAAGATAAATACAAGGCATGAGATCATGGTGGCCCCTGTGAGGGAATATATTGAAGATTGGTTAAGAAAATCCTTAATCAAAATTACCGAGCCAGATCAACAAGAAATGGTTGTAGTGGTTATGCTACCTCAACAACAACAAGCATATACAAAAGAGGCACCTCCAAGCAAGTAAATGGTTCATAAAAACTTTCCATCACAGTGAGTCAAGCAACAATGGTTTTTCTCTTCATATCATTCTCCTACAATCATTTGTCACATTGCCTTCCATTTCGTAGTAATCTATGAAACCCGGTCTAATCTTTGATTGTTTTTCTTTTGTCTTCCAGGTATTTTCATTTTATGGTTCGCGGGAGACGCATCCCAATCCTCTTTGAAGGACAAACGCAAATAATTATTTTCAATACATTTACCTTGTATTTTTAAAGACATATTTATTATTTTTAAGGTTCCCAAAGAACCATTTTGGGATATTGCATTATTGTAATCTCAAAGACTTTGGTTTCAATATTGACATTCCAATTGTGTATCTATCATGATTATTTGTGTGCCTAATGAAATAATCATTTAAGTTTCTCTACTATATGTGGACTATACTTTATTGTTCCTTTTACTTGGATATTGTGTTTTGTCTTGATGAATGTTGTGATGGAAATGTCATCTTGTTTATCTTTATACTCTATTGGTTTATGAATTTTGTAATATATTGTAGATAAATTCCTTTTATAAGATACATGGTCACATCTCATGTATTATTTGCTTGTGGATATTCTTTTTAAATAAGCCTAGTCTTTCTTAGGTATTGTTTATATTTATGCATGCAATTTTAGGATAGAGGAGTACCACCTCTTTAAAAAAGCAAGGGGATTTTATCCGCATGAGGTTGAATTAAAGATCGTAAAATTATGTTTTAGATCAACAAAGCCCCAAGAAATAGTTGCAAACTATGAGCTATATGTGTCCAAGAGCACCCAGTAACAAGGGCTCTTACTTTTTGAAATTTTTTAGAACTATTTTTAATCATTTTAATAAGAAGAAGCCTCAAGGCCATTTTTGAGGAGGGGAGTTGTGTGATAGGCTCATTGTGAACTATTTTCAGTATCTTTATTTCCATCTTCACCACTATAAGGATATATTGTCCATGTGTAGACTATTCTTCTGTGAACTTTTTGGCTTTGCATTTAAATTTCTTTTCTGATGACTTGTTGTTTCAAACTAATATGTTCACCTATATCATTCAGCATTTATGAGTTTCTACTTTTCTTTAACAACTAACTATTTGGAATTCATCATTTATGAGTTTCTACTTTTCTTTAACAACTAACTATTTGGAAGTCCAAGTAGGGATTTGTGATTTACCTTCTATTTTTTTAATTAGTTTTCTCCTAGCTAGGATAGGTTAAAATAGTTTGCTTTCAGCACCTAGATTTACTGTACACTACACTCCACATATTCCATCACCACACCCCCACTCATTTTAGAAATAAATGTTGGGATAGAGCGCAGATGGGTATCCTATCCCAAATTGTGTGAGGTTTAATTGGGTTTTTATACCAGGGAGTACCCATATCTATTGAAGGTCACTCTACCTGAGTTAACATTGAACAAGTGGCCACTGCAATATGAAAATGGGTAGTTAAAATTTCATGTGAAATCTTCGTTGCATACTTATGTTTGGTCATATTGAATAAATGGGTGGGAGGTTGATTGCAGTTACCCTAATGAGCTTCTCATTTGATATTATTTAACATGGAAAATTAGTTGGACAAAACGATCTTTTGAATCCTTTTATTCACTTTTGGTTCTAAAAAGACTTTAACATTTGGTAAAAGTGGGTTTGAAATTTTTGTCTATTCTATTTACTATTAATGTCTTATTGTTTTTGCATTAGGAAATCATGATCTATTATCTCTTGATTACTATTTATTGTACACAAAGCTTAAGTTTTTTTAATCTAACCAAATGAAAATGTTTGACACTCAAATAGGTTAAGCGTGAAGAACATTTTATTCATAGATATGATACACATATTAATACATGATATTGACGTTTGGATTCAGATTCCAAGATGTCTCTTGGAATTCTTATGACCATTCACTTAGTGTGACATTTGATATTCTTTCTCTGATTAACCCTAACAAATTAGGTTTCCAACATTCCCCACCTTAATCTGAAGGGGTATATGTGATTCCAAGGAGAGAGCTGAAGTTTGGAAGTGTGCAACCAAAATATGGAAGTGGGCAGTTGCCAATGGTTGAATGTGCTCTCTCAATCTGGTGGTTTTTGGATGAACACAAATCGAATGTATAGAAGAATTTGATGTCTTCTAATAAATGATGATGGTGGTTTAAGGAAGACCACAAACCAATCTAGTGGTTTAAGGATGACCACAAACTCTAGAACCCTTCTCTAGGGTCAATGGTTCCCATAACATTTCCTAAGTTAGCTAGAAGCTGGAATTTGGTATCTTCTGCTAAGTGGAAGTGCTCTCTATGTTGGTTTAAAGATGACCATAAAATGTGAAATAGAAGAAGCTGGAAGTATTATACCAAGTGGAGGTTTAAGGAAAACCACAAACCTATGTCTAGCAGAAGTTGTAAGTCTTCTACTAAGTGGTGGCTTGAGTAAAACCACAAACCACTCGCATTCGTTTGTCACACTCGCTTATTACTGCTCAATTGATATGACTTTGAAACTTGAATCTTGAATGTCAATCTTTGATGTTGTTCCCCCCTGTTAGGGACAAGGTGAGAAGACAAAAATATGTCCACTGCAACATCTATCAATACTCAATATTGGATTTTTTTGTATGATTGCCATATCTTCTTGATTGTTGATGGCCATCACCAATAAGTAATCCATCCATAGTGATTTTGTATTCTTGTTGTTTTCTTTTGTTTAAAACACCTAGTAGAAGGATGATTGTGTTGTCCGCAATGCTAGCAAGGATGAAGATTGAAACATTGATCTTCCATGTGGCCAACCTGCTGACAATGTTGGAATTTCTGAATCTGCTCTTGAACTGTTGTAGGTGAATGTGAACTTTCTTGCAGCAGTCCAACACTCTGAAACTGGATCGGTTTGGAGTAATATGGATTATGAAAGGTGACTTCCTTTTCATATATGATACTAGTTTTGTGCTTGTTATTTCTAATTTCTTCCCAAGCTCTGATGATCGTCTTGGAAAGGTTGATCTGTACTTGAATCTGGAGTTGGCTCTAGTGCTGGTTTTTGGTCTAATTAGCATCATCATCTTCGAAAATAGGGTTCTAAACAAGTTCCATTACAGAATATTGCCGAATATTCTTTCGCTCAAGTGCATCATGAAGAAGTCAAGTCTGAGTTTACAGTAGTGTTGCTTTAGTTTGTGAAACTTGCAAGCATGTCACAACAGACTGAAGAGTGATTTTTTCAATGGTGAATGTGAGAAGAGAGGATTAGAGTGTTCAGTAACTCTAGTAGTTTCCCAACTCGAGCCATAGCTCAAACCTCACATGGTTTCTTGCAACTCCACCATTTAACTGTGACACTCAAAAATGAAAACAACAAATAGAAGGTGTCTGCTTTACCAAAAATGCACATGTTTACAAAAGAAAGAGAAGTAAACTTGCAATGCTTCATCACTGCTATTGTGTGTTTTCCATGATCACAGAGTTGAGTTGTCAGAGGGTGTGGAACCTATGCGTTTACCACAATAAATATAGTGCACAATATCACGAGCATGCAAACTTCCCTAATCACATCTTTGTTGGACAAACTCTATTGCAACAAACTCGGGTAATAAGAAAAGACGATCCAAAAAAATATGTGTAACCAGAAGTACACAACAAATTTAGTTATACAACACTACCAGGTTTTGCATAAAAAAATCCCTGTATCTCTCTCCATATATGGGGATTTTCATATGCATATTTCAAATATCTCTCTCCATATATGGGGATTTTCATATGCATATTTCAAATGCGTACACACAAGAAAACATGAGCATTCGCGTGCTCACTTTATGAGAGAAGAAAAATTCTTCAATCATAACCTAAATACGTAAAATGTCAAGTGGGATCCTACCTGCACTTGATATGGGAGCTGCAAGCTGTGACAACCAATCTCAACTTCGAAAATGGGTCATCTCTCCATTAGAAAGTGATTGCGCCAGTATGGGTAGTGATTAGTCTTCCCTCATTGACAGCAAGGAGAAAGACAGTGGAAACTGCAAATATTTCCGATAGTATGCCTCTATTTGCCATGTTATCTATATGTCTATTAACCTGCCAAAACATTTCTCTCGCAACCGCTAAAACCCTAGGAAACCCTGGGAGTAACGACACCAAAAATATCCAAACCAACGATTAAGGTCTGGCAATGGCAGATAAATTGTTCATGGTTTTGCTTGTCAGTCGTTGTGAGAATTGTCAGATGCCAAACTTCTCAATGGAAACCCTCAACGTGTATGAGAAAAACGACAGTGTTTCAAGAGTTAGTCAAGGAAATGAATTCGAACAGTGGCGTGCCAAGAGCCGATTTGAAATGGGTTTCAAATCGTACAAGTAGATTTGAAATCCAGTTCGATTGACCACGAGCAAGCAGAGTGGGAGAAGCCGATTTGAAAATGATTAGTGGTGAGAGAAGAATGACGCAATTTTGAGCCCCACGGTGGGTGCCATTTCACACAGGGGAGTAGAACAAACATGAAGCTCGACGGGGAAACGTGAGATTGGAAAAACCATAGCATGTTCTGGTTGGAGCACATAGAAAACCCAGGTCTCAGATCTAAGAGGGCTGGTGAGAGAGACTGGCAGGGACAGAGAATTACCAGAAGGCACTGGCAGGAATAGATAATCGCCATAAGGCACATAGACTGGCAGGAAGGAATTTGTGAATGTCAAGCTGGAATGAGCGCCCAGGACACACTTGCAGATTGGCACAGGAAACGTTTATGGCATAGGCATATCCAGAGAATTTTTCCAGTGGTAGAATAACAAGTAAAGGGGCGCAGACTGACAGGCTGGTAGGAAAAGAGAGGGTGTTTCTGGATGTTATGGACAACTACCATTACCATAGCCAATCAGGCCTAAGACCTAAGAATCAAGGTCGTTCTAATGATAGTTGGAAACTCAAATAAATTATAATTGGAAACTCAAATAGGTTAAGGTGAAGCACATTTTTTTTTCACTAGGAAAAAACAGAGGTTAAGGTGAAGCACATTTTTTTTTCACTAGGAAAAAACAGTTTCACTGTTATTTTATTATTCTATTAGAATCAAGTGAAACTTTTTCTATTACATATGGATCATAAGAGTAAACATCTCTTTTGAATTCAAAATAAGATTATAGGTAGTTCCTTTTTAATCTCAAATTTTAACATGTAGTAAAATATCTACAAAATACATATAGTGACGTTTAAAAAATATCAAAATAGATACATCTATAGTGTTCCAACTTAGAAAATATAAAAAAGCTTGAAACACATTTTATTCATAGATATGATACACATATTAATACATGATATATTAATACATGATATTGATGTTTGGATTCAAATTCCAAAACATCTCTTGAACTTCTAATGATTGTTCACTTAGTGTGATGTTTGATATTCTTTCTGCAAATAATTCTAAGTAATTAGGTTTCCAACATGAATTATATAAGATTGCAAAATTTAATTGCATTATCTAAAAAAAACCATATATTACTAGAATAAATTATTTAACTTAAAAATAAAGGCACAGACTAATTACTATGCATCTTTCCCTGGTTCAAATAACTAATTTTCCAATATTTTAACCCAAAGTATGTGTGTTTATTAAATACTCATAAAGAAGACATTAAGTTGTAGAATAAATAATAGAGATTGTAGATTTTGTTAAATTAAACTAATTAAGAAACCCATAAATGGACGGGCTTTCCCTTGATATGGGACTTCGGGTGGTCATACTTATATCATGAGCACCATTATCATTTTTTCATAAATTTATGTTCCCATTATATGACCTAAAGATTGTGTTTTCCTACCTTTAAGTCAATGACAATTTTTTTTGTTGAAACTTCAATGCACATTAATTCAATCCTTATCTAGTAGATTTAAGATTCTTATAAGATTGTTGGGTAGGCTGGGCTAATTCAACATTATCATATGATTGATCTTCAACGCATCGTCGATATGGTGTGATATTCTATATTCAACACTATAGATTATTTTATGTCTTCATTATTCTCATGTAGGTCTTTGATATTCACATGACCGAGTTAGATGTACATATACATATTTAAAGCTCACAATGTTGTTGTGATTATGTGATTGTAATAATATGTTTTCACATCCTTTAAGAAAAAACAATACAGGTGAGGTGGATGAGGCTTTTCACACATTTTTTAGTCAATAATTTGTTTATAAATTTGATTCATCTAATTAAAGGTAGTAGTTAAACATTTTTTTTTCAATCGTGTTCAAGCACACTTTGTTGGGAATGGTACAATTCATATGCAATAGGGGGAATGTGAGTGTAACATCCCCAGCCATCAACCTCTGTTGGGTAATGCTACTTAATCAACTGTATCTTTGCTACATCCTCGACCATAGACCAACAGGCCAAGCCATGCCACCAAAAGAAACTTTCATGCTCTGATACCATTCTGTGACAGCCCCAGCCTTAATCTACTAGGCTATGCCACACAGAGATACTTGCAGAAATATCATGCACATCCATATAAACATAGAAATGACAATTATTATCTACCTATATATAAACATATACAAATGACATATTTTAATAATACACGGATTAATGCGGAAATAATAGTAAGCCTACACATACAACATATACAATATATCCATGCATTACTCATCAATTATATCACATGTAAAATTACACAACATGTAAATGAACATATAAGTGACACTTATCTTTTAATAGAAGACCACCAACTATGTGCAGACCTTCCACAAACCTCCCAGCCATAGACCACGTTGCTCATCACTCTCAGCAGTGAGTCACCCCTAAGCTGGGACTAAACTCCACTGGGCAAGGGATTCCTAGGCTAGGCAAGGTTGATAGGGAAGTCGCACAGTTCAACAGGAAGAAATTCCTCCAAGGGGCCACTTACGCCCACAACTCACTGACTCTCATTCCCCACATGCTTGTCCCACCCCAGGAGTGAACACTGTCACTGTCACACAGTCCATCGGCTACTCCACCCCCTTCCAAGGCTTCAACAATAGGTCAAATAAGGAATTCTTAGATCTTTGTAGCTGCTACTGGACTCCCTCTAGAAGAACTCACTTCTCAGCACACTCTCTCACCTGGAGAGAGTTGCTCACAGTCCTGACAACTTGCTTCTTCTATCCAGCTCTTAAGTCCAGAGGGTAACCACAGCAGCAAAATCAGGTATGGACTCTAGTAATGACAACAAGTCACACCAGTCCAGAGAATATGTGGGTAGCAACAACAAATGGCTAAGGTGTGATCTGGCTCAGGCACTGCACAATCATGCTATGCTTCACAGGAAAAAAACTATTAGATTCATAACACGATGTGCAGGTTTCCCCCCCAGGTTGCAGAGGTCCACCATCGAGGAAAAAAGTTGGTTGTTTGAAGGTTCTATGTATGTTTGCGTACAAGCGTGGGGATTCTACCCCCCCCGCCAAGGAATCCCAACGAACTAACCTTCCCACCTAAAACTGCATGCACCCAGGTCGACACATGTCTTTTTGAAGCTGCATGAGCTCCACTTAAAAGTCGTTCCCTTCCCATAGGAGCCTAGGACAACATAGGTTATGTCCAAACCTTAGCCTTTAGGAAATAATAATATTATTCCCTTAGAGGTAAGCCCTCTAGCTTAGCCCCTTTTCCTAGACTCTTAGCCCCTTCCCTTTCCTTACCTAGTGGAGCTTAGTCCCCCATAACTCTTTCTTCATGGTTGGTCTACACGCAACAATGTAATTATATTAATGATGTGATTATTTACATATACAAAATCAGGCTTAATGGTCGTAGAATCTAGGCTCTCCGACCTAATAAACACATAAGCCTTCTAGATTATTATAACTCGGCTCACCAGCCTATCAAACATGTTTACAATTCATAATTACAACTGGGGTTCTACCTAGGGATATTACAATCCCCTCCCCTTATTTTTGTGTTGTCCTTAGTGCAAATTGTTTATACATATACAATTCAAAAAAAATTCAAAAATCTCCAAGATTTAGCTATTGAAAGCCTATTATCCACCTGGTGCTCTAATTTCAAGCACCAATTATGGTGTTTATACTGCAACTGAAATTCAATTTCTCTATTCCATAGAGTTGCTTCAGGAAATCATTCATCTCATTGTTCCTTATCACATGCTTCAATTAAACCTCATTGAAAGCACCGACTAATTGTAGATCCATGACGTTCCACCCAACCTTAGATCTCACTGTTGATAAACTCTCGACATGGGCTATGACTCCACAAACATAAATACTCTTCTCATACACATATTCATTCGAAAGAAACATTAGAACATACATGCAATATATATACAGGCAATTATAATAACATTATAACATGTATACAAGATACACAGCATACAATGAATAGCGAATTGATACTTTTCTTTTGATTGAGAAGACTTTCCACCCCTGAGCAGAGCTACGACTCCATCAGGACAATGGCTTCCCAAGATAGCCACGGTCCACAATCCATATCAACATGGTCTAGGGCAAGGTACCAAACCTCAACAACACTCCAACCAATGATCTCTCATTCCCCACATGCCTGTACAACCCCAGGTAGTATGCACCTTCCTTCCAGGGCTCTAGCACAGGCCGGACAGGAATTCTCAAAGCATCGTGGCTCCAGGAGTTCCAAATTCCCTCAGAGGTCTCCAGGTACCCTCCAGGCCTCATACTGGGGAACCTATCACCACACTTCTCCCTCCAGGGCTCCAGCCTTCTCCAAGGAAACCCAAGGAGAAGTGTACACACACCCAGATCCACTGGGGATTCACGGGGTAAGATCCATTGTCTCCAATCATCATCTTTCTCGAGCTACTCTTTGTAGTCAACATTCCAACTTTAATCAATATCATCTCATCTGCATCACCCACATGCAGTTATCATGAGAGAACATAAAATAATTCATTTAGGAACTCAAACTTAGTTCAAAAGGGAATTCAACTTTTCTCCAAAACAGGAGATTCTATTTCATAATTCTACTTGTTTGTTGCCATATTAGGAGTGCATCCATCCTTGTGGTTTTCCACAAGAACCAAACTGCATACCATTTTTCCTGCAATCATCTTGCATACAACCAACAATTGTCAGTATTTCGTGTACATCATAATTCAATTGTAATATGTACAAAACCATATGCAATGATCTTATAATTGCCTGCACCTAGCAATTCAATCATAATTACCAAACAATTTAATAAAATGGAATGACTCATCATTCTATGCATATGCATGTTCATAATTAATATCTGTAAGTTCATTACTTCTTCTTTTTTTAACATAATTTTTTTTTGTAGCCAATGCTTACGTTATGACGCAGCCGCACCCGCAGGCATGCCCGCTCACAGGATCTTCTCTTCTCTCAGCCCGAAGAACGTCAAGGTCCTTCTATTTCCCTATCGGGAAATCTGCTCCCACAGATCTTCTTCGTGCGATCCCCTCTCTTGGCTTATCAGGGAATCGGACTTCGCAATTTCGCGATGTCAAAGGTCGAACACTGGGCTCTCGAATCCCCAAGACCCGATGACCAGTCAACACTGACTTCCTCCTATAGGAACTTTTCTTATCGTGATTTCGCTACTCGCGATATCGAACCACTCGATTTACCGACTTTCGAACCCCGATGCGCCGAAACTCCAATGCGCTCGTGGGTTGACTTTTCAACGGTCCCGTCACCTCATCGGGATTTCGGACTTCGCGGGATCGCGAATCCTGATGTCAATGGTTTTGGGACTTTACTTTCCCCGAACTCCGATACGGTGTGCCACCTGTCCTCCACTAACTTCCTGTGGCCCCACACACTATCCTTCGACTTGTCGAGATATCGCGTATCTCAATATCGCAATCCTTGATGCAATATTTTGGAGCTTCGACTCACGAAACCCCGATACACGATTTCACATGTAAATCCGACGGCCCTTGTGGTTCGGATTAACGGCTCTGCCTCTTCTGAGATCGAATACTTCCCACACTTACGCTGTAACTTCTCTGCACCTCCGCGAGATCCAATGACTCACGGTGATTCGTGAAATCTCCTCGGAAATTTCATCCGTCCGTTTCCTCTTGGATGATTCCTGAAAATGGTTGAGTGTTCCTTCATGGAACTCATCCACCTACGTGTATCTTGCGATGCTTCTCGCCAACTTTCAAACCACAACTTTCCTGCGCTGTTCTTCCACAAATTCAAAGGCCTATTCCTCTTGAGCTTTCCCATGAATTTTAAGTCCTTCAGGAAAACTTCTTGCACGCACTCCTTGCGGACAAT
The DNA here is from genome assembly GCA_010110895.2 of Picea sitchensis. Classification (NCBI taxonomy): domain Eukaryota; kingdom Viridiplantae; phylum Streptophyta; class Pinopsida; order Pinales; family Pinaceae; genus Picea; species Picea sitchensis. The sequence continues at coordinate 13,640 of SNQJ01S0140963.1, forward strand.
CTTCAATCACGACTATGTGTTGAAGTCTTCAACTCTGCGCACACTTGCAGCAGCAATCCTTCAAAGACTCACTCAGGTTCGCAACCTTGAGACCTTTACCTGGCCTGCGCACTCCTTGCACGGCTCCTGTACCCAGCTGCACCCTTTGGGACGAATGAGACGAAATCTATCTCTAATTAAGCCCTCTGTCGACGCACTCCTTGAGGACACTTCAACTGCACTCCTTGCAGGAATTCTCAGGCTCAATTAGAGAAACAATTGAAACTCATTCCTTCTTCCCTTCAGACTTCAATTCAACCATGAAATCATATACACAGCATATAAAGTAAATGCATAATAGGAAACAAACATTCATGAGCATATCAACATCAAATACACAGAGAATCCGACACAAAACCATGAATTTGAACCAATCTTCTTCTATTAATTCAAATATCAGTACATAGGTATTCTCTACACAACTCTCTGCTTGCTCTTGCTCTTTTCTCTTCTATTTTGTGCTCGGGCTAATGTTACAATGATACAATGAGGGTGTCTATATCTGTTCTCCCTTCTTCTTTCTAAAACTGTCTAATCTATGAATTAAAATCCTATCTACCTGCATTAACTATATTAAATGTCGTCTATCTACTAAAGGACGAGAGCTATCTGCTCAAGGTCCATTTACAATATACAAGTGCGCCTCATCTTAATGGCTCATTTAAGATCACACAACAATTCCAAAGCAATTTTAAAATTTGTGCATGCTTGTCTAGTTGTCCTGATACTTCCGCGCTGGCTCGCTTGATGTGTTGGCGATGCTCCTGCATCACGTTACTACTTGACTTGCAACTTTTCTGTTGTAATATCTAACAACTCCTAAAATGTCCTCAACTTCATGAGTTAACAACACTACAATTGTTAGTAACAGTTATTTACATGCAATAATATATATGCATGTACTTACAAAACACATTCAACAAATGCATTATAGTATACAATTTTATCACTTACTATGCATGAGTGCAATTCTCAATGCATATTTATTCAATGCACCTTGCATTGAATTACAAAATTCTCTTTATATCAATCATGTATCTCACCATCCATAACTTGGAATTATGGCCAATGTCCTGACACATTCCCCACACACTTCGTATTGTTTTCCCAATTAATTGGATGCCTTATGTTTCGACCTGAACACTACACCAAGAATATAATTATGTGGTGTTCATTAGTGTTAGCAAAAAGGTTGCAGACCAAGTTTTATTTAAAGGTAGGAAGATTTTAGTACCTGTGTGATTCATAACATTCTCATATCCATAATTTTTCATATCCAACCATGTCCCAGTCTTATACATGACTAGCTTTATTGGCATTCATTCCTATAACAAGTTCTTATCTTTTATTTCTTTGGTTATCACCCCATAACCAAATTAACATGACATTCTAATATGTCAATGTGTGCATTCAAAAGATAAAAAGATTTGATAACTATGACAAGCCTCTAGCCTTTACCACATCTAGTGGTATCTTATTCATGTTAATGCATTCAAATAATACCATCCTGTGTATCATAAAAATTCAATCAAGGAAAATTCTTACCTGAATTTTCGTTTGGCAATTATGTAACATAATTTCAAAAGAGAATACTTACCTGCATAGATGTCATTAAATGAATTTGATGTTACCTGATTAGTTGACGATAGTAGAAGCTTTCATGCTTCTTTTATCAGACTTATAACCACGCTTTAGCTTTATGTTGCTTCCTTCCATATGCAGCAACATCATCAACAACACTTTGCAAACATGTAAGCATTTTTTTTTCTTTAGCTATCCCAACAAGCCATAACGTACTTGTTACCATAGAAATTGCAGCAATTTCTTTCTCCCTAACTTTTCCTTGTTGATCCCAGAAGTCTTTAATTCTTCCCAGATTCATGAACCTTCTTATGCTCTCATTGTAGTCACTATACATGATTATTTTTGTCCTGAGCACTTTCTAGCCAATCACCCTTGGTTGCCCTTTGCATTTCCAACCAAATCACTTTTGGCAGCCTTTGCATTTACAACCAATACCCAACTAATATTAACCTTCAACTTTCATTTATTCCCTAGATCCTACTATCCTAACTCATATTTGGATGAATTATAATTCCAAACATGTTGTCTTATAAACTTTGGATCTTCAATATCCAGTTACTCTTCGGAACTAAACTTCTTCATCCCTTTCCTAACTGAATACTTTAGTACTTGAGGTTTTCTTGTACTCTTCTCTTCTCTTTTCCAACTAGCCTCAAACTTGACTTGCCTAGCCAATCTCTAGCATAATGTAAGGATGCACATATGCCTCCTTTGCTATCTGCATGAAATTAACTAAAAGTACTTCTTTTACTTTACCATCATAGCTTCAAGTGATACCTACAACCTATTGGTTTCCATTCATGGCTCTATGTCACTTAAGATGGATTCTTGTCAGGCACCATCTCCTCTGTATCCAAACCCATGCATAGAACCATTTTCTTCTTCCTGGTTACTTTTGTTTTCTCTTTAGAAATCATTTCACTTTTAAATTATTCTTGACTTGATATCCACCTCATAAATTCTTCTTCCATTATCTTAGGATGTTCATGGACTTGACTCCATCTAGGAGTCCTTCCTTATGTACCTTGCATACTTGCAACCACATATTATTTTGATGTTAATTTTCAGCATTCCATTATTATTTGGATTCCTCCGATTCAGCTCTTGCATGAATGAATTATAATTCTAGTCATGTTCTTTGAGTAACCTTGGTTAGTTAACACCAACTTCTTTCTTGAAGCAATTTGATTTATCCTTCTAACATGTATATTCAACTTCTGTCATGCCATATTTGATGACCTTCATGCCATGCTTCTACTGCGCATTTTGATAGCAATAATGGAGGTGTTATCTCCGACTGCAGGACTGATCCTTGGAGATGTCACATCTTGTCTCCAGACTATATCATATTCCATAAAACAATCCTTCCTTATTCCCATTCTTTGCATATCCATATGAACTTATGTTTCATGCATTATCATGTATCACATATGGCTGAATACCTAGAATCCTCTTTCCAAGACCTTTCCAATGATTGCCTCCTTGGTCAATTTAGAATCCTAAGCAGAAAGTTATAATTGTTTGCACAATGGTGCTTTCTGGAAGGTGATATTTGTACAGTTGTTTTTATTTCAGAGTCAAATTGGCTCTTGAATCCTTTTTGGATCCTCTCTTTAGGTTTACATACCTTCTTTACTTCTTTCAATGAAGGTATGTTTAATCATGGAGCCCACGGGCTCTATCTCTAATCCCTTCTATGTTCTTAAAAACAATTTATGGGCACTAGCCCTTTTTCTTTGGCCCCCAATCTCATGTGACCATAGGTTGTGACCAAGCGCTAGTCTAATAGGCACTTATCTAGAGCTTTGGGACCTTAGGGCTCTGAAACTTCGGGCGTCGAGGGTTCTCGCAACTCCAAACCTCTAATTCCCCAGAGCGCCGAATTTGGAAAACTCACGAAGAATGGTGGATCGACAGTCCACGACTTCCCAACATCCAACTACTGAGATCTATTACGGAACTTCGGCTCCAGGAGTTTTCGAAGCACTGCACTACAGGTCCGTCGAAGTGCTAGATCGACGAACTCACAAACAACAAATCAACACACTATGCCTTCTCACTAACCAATGACCATGATCAACTCTGGGACTCTGGGATTCAGGAGTTTCGAACTGTCCAAACTCTCAAACCTTCCAGAGAACCAAGTCTCTAGACTGCTGCATATGTTGCCACATACCCTCTCCTGATCAATGGTCAAGATGGACTCCAGCCTTCGAGAGTCCCTGACCTTAACTATCTATGCCTTGAATCCTTAGAAGTACCAAGTCTCTAGAATACGAGATCTACTAATGTGTGTCCCTCCTCGATCAATGGTGAGGATTTACTCTGCTCTTGGGAGCTTCGGGAGTATTCAAACTTTAACAATTCTTGACCAAGTTCAGATGCTTTTTGCAATTCATCAAGGGCCACACCAACCATACTCGAGGGAAGTACCACATGGTGGAATACTAGAAGCGGACACGTGGCCCAATCAAGCGGGTGACACATTTCACGTTCTAATTGGCATAATCAATCTTCGAAGGGTACATAACTCACTAACACGTGGCATTCATCTCATGTTTCCATGTCACTTCGGGAGTTCCGGGACTTCTAAACTTCAAAACTTCAAAACTCCGGGACTTCAGAAGATTTTACACTTTCACACCTCAAATCTTCTCAACGCCGAACTATCGAACTTCTTAACCTTTTGGGGGTCCACATAGTACTATTGTCATCAATTAAGGTGGTGACATGTGGCATGACTAGGGAATTCCACATCACCCAGGGCGACGTCATCATGCCACATCACTTCGGCTCTTCGGCTTGAGAACTTCAAGCTTCGGGGCTTCGAAAGATTTTCACATTAGCACACTCCAATTCTTCCGAATGCCGAACTCTGAATAAGTTGATCTTCTGACACACGTTTCTTTCGACGAATGGTCTGGATTAACTCTAGACTTCGTAACTTTAGGATTTTTCACTCTATCACACCTTGATACTCTCGAATATCGTATTCCCGAACAAGCCAACTTGTCGACATGTGTCTCTTCTGATGAAAAATCTGGATTAACTTCAAACTTTGGGACTTATGGAGTTTTCACCTTAGCACACCCTATTTCTCCCAAATGTCGAATTCTCAAAGTAGCCAATCTGCTGACACATACCCCTTTGGATGGACGGTCCAGATTAAATCTGGACTTTGGGACTTCAGTAGTTTGTGCCTTAGCACACCCTATTTCTCCTGAATGTCTAATTGTCAAATTTTGAACAACTATGAGATATACGGCTCACAACCACCCGTGCACAGATCTGATGGCTGAGATATGGTTTTCCACCACTGTGCCTTACCTTCTTCTCTTGGATTGATCTAACGGCTTTGATCTATCCTTGATCAAATCCAATGGTAAACACTTCTCCCCGGATCTATGGTGTAGATCCTCTCTGGGACTTTAGAACTTCAGGCTTTGGCCCCTTTTTCTCTATAACTCACCAACTTCATCGAAGTCGCAAAGTCCAAAGGACTTGGGGGTTAAATCTCATGCACCTTTTTCTACATCTAACAGCTAGAAAATTTGGCTTTTCCCTATACAGATCCTACGCCCCAAGTTCAAACCTTGTGGCTCCAAACCCACGGTTACTGCAGTCTCTTTTCTCTGATGTCTTTCTTGAACTGTTATACCTCCTAAGCTTCCAAACATGGCCAAGGTGTTCTCTTAGCACTCTAGGACACTCTGAAATTTAAATTTTGTCCCTCTCGACAATAATTTTCTCTGAGCTTTTGATTCCATAACAACTTATACGACCCAATTCATGCTCAGTGTCAAAAATTGGGCTCTAAACTTCATTTTTTTCCATTTCGACAACAATTCCTTTATGAAACCTTTTCTTCAACTTCCACTTTCATGGCCCATCTAGGATCAGTGTTGAAACCTCTCTTTGATACCATTTTGTAACATCCCCATCCATCAACCTCTGTCAGGTAATGCTACCTAATCAACTGTATCTTTGCTACATCCCCTACCATAGACCAACAGGTCGGGCCATGCCACCAAAAGAAACTTCCATGCTCTGATACCTCTCTTTGACATCCCCAAGAGTGAACACATTCATTGTCACACAGTCCATCGACCACTCCACCCCCTTCCAGGGCTTCAGCAACAGACCGGATCATGAATTCTCAGAGCTCTATAGCTAATACTGGACTCCCTCTAGGAGAAATCACTTCCCAACACACTTTCTCACATGGAGAGAGTTTCTCATAGGCCTGACAACCTGCTTCTTCTATTCAACTCCTAAGTCCAAAGGGTAACCACAGCAGCAAAATCGGGTATAGGCTCTCGTAACGACAACCAGTCACACCAATCCAGAGAAGACATGGGTAGCAATAAAAAATGACTAAGGTGCGATCTGGCTCAGGAACTGCGTTGTCATGCTATGTTTCACAGGAAAAAAAAGTTAGCTTCATAACACAGTGTGCAGGTTCCCCCCTAGCTTGGAGAGGTCCACCATCAAGGAAAAAGTTTTCATGCCTGAAGGCTCTTTGTCTTCTTGTGTGCAAGCGTGGGAAGTATCCCCCCCCCCTGGCCAAGGAACCCCAATGAACTGACCTTCCCACCTAAAACTGCAAGCGCCCAAGTTGACACATGTCTTCCTGAAGCTGCATGAACTCCACTTAACATTTGTTCCCTTCCCATAGGAACCTAGGACAACATAGGTTATGTCCAAACCTTAGCCTTTAGAAAATAATAATATTATTCCCTTAAAGGTAAGACCTCTAACTTAGCCCCTTTTCCTAGAATCTTAACCCTTTCCCTTTCCCTACCTAGTGGATCTTAGTCCCCCATAACTCTTTCTTCGTGGTCGGTCTACACGTAGCGATGTAATTATATTAATGATGTGAGTATTTACATATACAAAATCAGGCTTAATGGCCTTAGCATCTAGGCTCTCTGGCCTAATAAACACATAATCCTTCTAGCTTATTATAACTCAGCTCACCAACCTATCAAACATGTTTACAATTCATAATTACAACCGGGGTTCTACCTGGGGATATTACACTGAGTTTAATCCATTTTAGTTCTCATTTGACAAGTTAGTCATGAATGTTGCAGTTCACCTTTTTGAACTTGTCTTCAAGTGAGATTATATTGTAGCTTTTGAAATCATGTTATAAATACCTTTAATGCATTAGAGGGATGATATTTGGGCTTTTGTTGAGCACTAATTTTGTTCAGTTTGTGGAATTAAATATATCTTATTATCTTGTAAGTATTTTACTCACAACCAACCATCTACAATTCATGTGGATTTTATCCACTTGTTTGTTATGTGGAATGTTCATTAGCACAAACTATACTTAAGAGATTATAGCTTTGACAATCTTTAGAAATCACTTCACAATCCAAAATATGTTGACAAACTAGCCAGAAATAAACACCTCTCTTTGTGCATGGATAGGCATACAATGTATGCATGGAAGGGTTTACTTCTTAGACTTATCATTCTTAAAGCTACAACTTGATTATGACTATGGAAATTATCTATCCATTAATACATTGTTTTTGGATGCTTTTAATGAATTTCAAGAAGTTTACTAGAACAGAATGATGATTTTACAAGTTAGGCAAATGCTCTTTTCCAATTTGATCACGTCTTTGGATAACAATTCGACATACTACAACGCTATTTTGGAAAATTACTTAATATTTTAATATTTAAAACTTGTTTTTATAGAAAATTATGAAGAAGTCAAATTAGCATGGCACTAAACCAATTAACATTGCACTAAACCATCCCAACCCAACATATGCCAAAACTATTTATTTTAAGTACTAATTTGGAAAATATCAGGACTCTAAGAATTATTTATCCATTAATAAATTGTATTTGGATGCTTTGAATGAATTTAAATAAGTTGATGGGAAATTCATGATTTTGCAAGTTGGGGAAATGCTATTTTCCAATTTTATTGCGTCTATGGAAAATGATTCAACATATTACAACATTTCATTGGAAAACTACTTAATATTTTTAATATAAAAAACTTTTTTCCTTTTATTAAAAATTCTCAAAGGAGTCAAACCAACATGGTGTTCGACAACACAAGTATTCCAACAAAGGACAAACACCTTCAATAACCACTCACACAAACGGATCAAATATGAACACACCAATGTTTTTATGTGGTAAAACCCCTACGGGGAAACATCCATGGCCCCAACCAACATGGCCACTTGGAGAAATTTATTAATGAAAAATAAAATATTACGGAGAGATTTACAAGATATTTTCTCATAGTCATTCATCAGAAAATAACCATCCATGCTCTTTAAATAAAGATCATGGAACAATCGGGTGTTAAGCCATGGATCAATGTAGTCATTAAGATCGAGGAGAGTATGAACCGTAAAATCTCTCTATGTCAAGAACATAATGTGACCATCAGATTACCTAACTACAAATGCATACTAATGCATACTAAAGAAACACACTTTAACCTAATGATGCTTTAGACCAAGTTGATCTTAACTAACTCCTAAGTGTCTAAATATCTATCATCCCCACTTAAGAACAACTTGGGATAGGATTGACGGATTTACAAAGGTGACACAATAGGAGAAGCAAGGAGGAATTAGAGCATATCCCCTCTTAATGACGACTTCTTGAACTCCTAACATAGATCGAAGTTTGGAAAACTTCGCTTTTGTAAGAGACTTTGCGAATATCTCAGCAACTTGATCTTTTGTAGGGCATAAGAGCACTTCAATAACTCAATCATGGATGATATTTTGGATGAAATGCATGTGTAGCTTGATGTTTTTGCTACACTGATGTTGAACTAGGTCTTTGGCGAGCTTAATGGAACTTTGATTATCACACGAGAGGGTTGTCAAATGATGTTGTTAGAATCCAAACTCTAAAAGGATTTATCGAAGCCATAAGGCTTCTTGACTTTCATTAATTGTTGCTCGATATTGTGCTTCTACTGAAGAAAGAGAAGTAACATGTTGTTTCTTATAGGCCCAAGTGACAAGTCCTGAACTAAGGCTGAAAATATAACCTGCAGTAGAATTTTGATCATTAGGGTCACCACCCCAATCTAAATCAATGAAACCAACCAACAAAGGAGTCCCCCTAGAGTTGTAATGTATCTCGAATTGAATTATACCCTAGACATACCGAAGCATCCTTTTAGCTATTTTTCAATGGATTTTATGGGGTGTTCGCATATACCAAGCAGCAACACCAATAACAAAGGAAATATTGGGATGGGTATGAGTCAAATATAAGAGACTATTTTTAGGAATTATATCACAGAGCAATAAAATAATGTGGAAATAAAACACAGAAGGGCATAATACAAACAAAGACATAGATATATGGGGTTCACCCAATATGGGCTACATCCACGAATAAATTTCCAATCTTCCTTTATTATTATCTAGCAAATGAAGGGATACAACCTACAACACACCTATTGTAACTTCCTCTTCCATTTCTCATAGTCTCCTCACTCATAATACAATGTTCTTTCTCCTATCTAGTCGCAATAAAAATCTCTCATAAAAAAAGAGGATTGCCTTCTTGGGAAAAAACCCTAACATAACTTCTACCGTTAGATTTGTGACCTTATAATGAATGTTCTAGATTGACTATGAAATTACAAAATTTTACAAGGTAATTATCCCAAAATTTTCTTTGGGGGCTCCGCCCTCAAACCCCTAGTATAAAGTGGGTAGGATTACTTTCATATGGATCAAGAATATAATTAGGCTCCACAACCAACATATACCAACTAACCGACAATACAAATTGGAATCAACTTTGGAAGAAGTATGAGTGGTAATAAGTTTGACTCTAGAATGGAAGGGAGAAGGGGATGGTTTAGAATCACCATGTGAAAGCAACGAAGAAGGTCACAAGAATACTTAGACTAGGAAATAAAAAATCCTTCATTGGTTTACAATACTTAGAGGCCAAGGAAATAGTCCAAATAGCCTATGTATGTCATTTCAAATTCCTTTTTAAGGTTGGATGTCACATGGTTCAAACGTTTTGGGTCACTACCAATGAGGATAAGGTCATTAACATAAAGAACAAGGATTATGATATGACTTCCTACTTTCTTGGTATATACATTAGAGTCAGAATGACATCAAGAAAATTCTATATCAAAAACAATTTTTTCCATTTTGGCATACCAAGCTCGAGGAGCTTGCTTAACACCATAAAGAGATTTATTAAGGAGGAAAACAAGGTTGTAGTCATTATGTACATAGTTAGAAGCTTGTTCCATGTAGATTTCTTCTTGCAAATCCCCATGCAATAAGGTGGATTTGACATCCATCTGATGGACCTCCCATTTTTGTGAGGCAACAAGAGAAAGAACAAGGCAGATGGAATTCCTCTTGGCAACGAGGGAAAATGTTTCATTATAGTCAATGCCTTCAACTAAATAAAACCATTTGGAAACTAATCGTGCCTTCTGTCTTTCAACACTTCCATCTGATGCATACACCCATTTACATCTGAAAATTTGTCTTCCTTTCAAAAGAGGTACAAGATCCCAAGTATTATTTTTTGTTAAAGAATGATACTCTCATTCATTATTGTATCCAAATATGGATGACCTGAAGCTTCTGCAAATGTCTCTAGATCACGAGTCTCTGAAACTTGAGTGAAAATAGAAGAGGCACACTATAATTGTGAACATGTTCGACACTTATATGAAGGATCACTGGAAATATCACTAGTTGATTCTCGTGTTGAACAGACCCATTGAGGAAGTTGTGGTGCTAGTGCAGGTTCATGTTCAATGGACTCATCTGGAGGAAGGTGAGCAAGAGGAGGTGGATTTCCATCTTCATTATCATCATCTGAATAAGAAGAAACTAGAATAGAAACATAAGATGACATAAATGTTGAAGATGTCTCATAGGTTGAAGAATGCACAAACGTCGAATTAGGCTTGTAGGCCAAGAGATTTTCATCAAATTTAGCATATCTTTGAATAATAATTTAATTAGAATGAGGTTGAAAAAGTCTATAACCTTTGACATCTTCAGAATAGCCAACAAAAATACACTTCTCACTTTTAGGCTATAAAGCTTTCCTTTTTCTCATCAGAAATGTGAGCCCATGCTACATTGGAAAATACACAGAAGTGACTTGCATCTGGCTTAGTTTATTCCATTCTTCTTCCGTTGTTATATTTTTTAGAGCCTTATTGGGAGTGCAATTTACTATGTAATTTGCATAGTCAATGGCTTCCTCCCAATAATTAAGACTTATTCGTTTAGATTGGATCATACAATTAGCCATTTTTTTAATGTGCTATTGTTTCTCTCAGAAACACCATTTTGTTGTGGTGCATATGGAACAGTGTGTTGCATTTGGATTCCCTATGCAATGTAGTAACTTGTAAAATTGTTGTTCACATATTCACCTCCATTATTTATTCTTAACCTTGAAGTTTATGTTCATATTTTTTTTCTTCAAGGGCCTTGTAGGCCAAAAAAAATTCAAACACTTAGCTCTTAAGTTTTAGGAAGTAAACCCAAGTGCATCTGGAAAACTCATCAATGAAAGTTAAGAAATACTTGCACCCAGAAAAAGAAGGAGAAGAAAGTGGACCACACAATTCATTGTGAACAAGATGCAAAGGGGCTGAGGCATGCCAAGAGGCACATTTGTCAAAACTTTCC
>SNQJ01S0140966.1:5355-16795 GCA_010110895.2 Picea sitchensis
CTTTGTCATTGATGGAAACATTCATGCTCCCCCTGTCATCATGATCACAATTTATCTCCCCCTTTGACATCAATGGCAAAGGGTGGGGTTGCTTGATCCGGATTTTATGAGTAGAATGAAATGAATAAAGATTATTAACAGGTTCTTAACACAAAATAACAGAGATACAGTAAAACTAGTTTTCTATTCAATAACGAAATAAGCTGAAACTGTAAAATGCAATGGAAACAAGCTTGTTGGAATGGTGGTGGCTTATCTCTGAGAAGAGATGTGACGACAATGAAAATTCGCAAGAAGAACGTTACAATGAGGCTGTGAAGGTATTTTTACAATAATAAAGAATTCCAACAACCCTAGAAATCCAAAAACCTAACCCTAGGAGATGAAGCACCAAAAGTCATGTGTGCCCCGTTTGGGTAAGTTAGTACATCAATTTGTCGGGGTCGTAACTTTTGCATACGATCTTCGTTTTAGGCGTACGATAGCCCGTTGGAAAGGTATCATCGAGGAGATTCATTTTTAGGGCTCAATCATGCCTTTGGATATCATTGAGGAGCTTGATCCCGAAAATCCTTCATTTAGGCCCTCAAAATGGCCCCAGAATTAAAACGGCTAAAAATAGTAAATTGCCAAAATTGTCAGAAAATGGTTTTGAGCCAGTTAGAAAAGGTGGGGGGAAACTAATATCCATATGGATCAATCCTCCCTCCTTAGGAAGAAATGGTATACATTGCATTGAGGCCCCCCATCAGATGAGGAAATTTCTGCTGAATTTGACCCTAGGTGAGCCACTTGCCTTGGTGCAGGAGCTGCCCTACTTTGACGACTCGATAAAGTTGGAATCCTTGTTGTCGAGTGCCCTTGATATGTCTGTCCACAATATAATCATTGGATACCTGTTGTATGCAGTCGTGGTTGAGATTATTTGGTGTCAACTGTTCTGCTACTTCTGAGGTGTCCAATAATGGTGGGAAATAAGGGTGAAGGAGATCCACGTTGAACACTGGGTGCAGGCCAAGGAAAGAAGGAATGTTGAGCTCAAAAGAATTATCCTCCACAACCTTGGTGATAATGTACGACCCATAATGGAGTGGGTGAAGCTTCCAATGGGGTCCTATAAGGCATTCTTTCTGCAAGTACAACCAAACTTTGTCACCCACCTGAAACTTATGCGGCACCTAATGTTGATCATGGCACAATTTGTACTTGTCATTGGACTTCTGTAGGATATCCTGAACTTGTTGGTGGATGTGATGGATCCGCTTAATGAATCGGGTGGCTTTGTCATCTTTAGTTGGAGTAGGAGATGAGTCGGTCGAGGTGACCGCAAGGGGAAGTGAAACATCTATGGGACTCAATGGTTGGAATCCCAACCCCACTTGAAAAGGGTTGTGGTCGGTTGAGCTATGAAGGGCTCGGTTGTAGCTATGTTGGACATAGGGAAGGCTCTCATCCCATGTGCGAGGGTGATTTGAATTATACATGCGAAGGATATGCACAATCATTCGATTTACAACCTCGGTTTGGCCATCTCTCTGGGGGTGGAAGGTCGTGGATTTGGTGAGCTTGGTGTCCAGTAGTGACCAGAGGCTTGACCAAAATGTGCTGAGAAATCAACTATCCCAATCTGAGACAATGGTTTGTGGGATTCCAAAATGTACCCAGACTCGTTCAAAGAAGATCTTGGCAGTGGCCTCTGCTATGATGCTCTTCTTACAGGCAACCAAAATTGCCATCTTAGAAAATCTATCAACAACCACAAAAACACATTCATTTCCCCGTTTGGTGGTCAGGAGGCCCAACATGTAGTCCATTGAGATGGATTCCCATGGCCTGTCAGGAGTAGGAAGAGGGGTGTATAGGCCCTATTTCTTAGTGGTCGGTTTGGCAATAGCACAGGCAATGCATGACCTGATGTACTTTATTCCCTCCTATCGAAGTTTTGGCCAGTAGAAATGTTTCTGTAGCATCACCACTATCTTTTTGACGTCGAAGTGTCCTTCCACTCGACTGTAGTGGGATTCCCAGATCATCTTTGCTCGCTCACTTGATGGAACACATATATGGCCCAGATGACACAACAACCCATCCTGAAGATGGAAATTATCGACAACTTCATTTTCACCCAACATTTGGTAGGTGGTGGAGAAGTCAGGGTCTGTCTCATAGATTTGGGGCCATCTATATGTCTCATGGCTGCAAGAGTCTAGCACCGTGGTGAGTGTTGTGAATGGTGGTCCACTGAGGCAATCAACGATGCAATTGGTGCTTCCTGTTTTATACTTGATGTTGATGTGGAATTGTTGCAAGTATGTGGACCACTTTTGATGGAGTTCATTCTGCAATTTTCCCTTTGTTTGCATGAACTGCATTGGCTTATGATCAGTGTGGATGACTGTCTCCTTCCCAAGAATGTAATGTCTCCATTGGCGGAATGCTTGCACAATGGAGTACATTTATTTGTCATAAGTAGGGTACTTATGGATAGTATCTGACAATGTCTCACTATGATATGCCATGGGGTGGTTGTGCTGAGTGAGAATGGTGCCTACAACATAGTCTGAAGCATCTGTCTCGATCTCAGAGGGATGTTGCAGGTCTGGTAGTTAAAGTGTTGGGGCTGAGCACAAGCGCTGCTTCAAATCATTGAACGGTTGTTGTTGGGACCGGCCCCACGCAAATTTATCATTACCACCACCCCTGTTTATTTGGTTGAGGGCCCATGCAATATGGGAGAAACCCAACACGAACCTACGGTATAAATTGGCAAGGCCCAAGAATCTCTGAATCTCAGTGAGTGTTGTTGGGGCTGGCTAGTCACGGATGACCTAGATCTTGGCTGGATCCACATGTATGTCATGCTGATCAATGATGTAGCCTAGATAATGGACCCTGATCATGCCGAATGAGCATTTTTCCAAGTTAGAGTATAGCTTGTGTTGTCGCAGGGTGTGCAAAACCTATTGAATATGCTGCAAGTGTTCGTCCCAAGTCTTTCTATAAATTAAAATGTCATCCAGATACACCACTACAAAAGTATTGGTGAATGGTTGTAGGATATTGTCCATCATCCTCATGAAAGTGGCTGGAGAATTTGTCAAACCAAAGGGCATGACCAACCATTCAAAAAGGCCTTCCTTTGACTTGAAGGCGGTCTTCCATACATCTATTTGTTCTATTGGGACTTGGTGGTAGCCAGACTTTAGATTAATCTTACTGAAGTATTTGGCCCCTGTGATTTGATCAAGGAGGTCATCGATTCAGGGAATCGGGTACCAGTTTCTAACTGTGATTTTATTCAGAACCCGGTAATCAATACAGATTGGCCAGGTTCCATCTTTATTCTATACCAACACAATTGGGCTCCTGCAAGGTGATGAGCTGGGGCAGATTTTCCCCTTGTGGAGCAGTTCTTGGATCTATCATTTGATCTCCTCATTCTATAACAACGAGTGACAATAGACTGGCCCATTGTGAAACAGTGTACCGAGGGTTAGATTGATGGGGTGCTTGACCTGGCAGTGTAGAGGTACCCCTGTAGGTGAGGAGAAGATATCCAAGTATTCTTCCATGACCTTATCTACTTGCTTCTGTTGTGTGGAGAGGTCGTCCGCAAAGACCCTGGATGTGGCTGTGATTTTTTGCTTATTCTGAGAGTGAATCATGAAGAATAAAAACTTCCCCGTCTGAGAGATGACCTTCCTACATTTCTTAGTAGAGATAAAGGAAATAGCACTAGGTGGGACTGCCTCGGGTATCCTGTACAACTTCCTGTTCAAAGTAATAATAACACTACAAGGCCTAGACTCATATACAACATGACGTTTCCATAAATAAGGTTGGCCCAAAAGAACATCACAAACTTCGAGAGGAGAAACATCACACAATACCTCATCCTTTAAGGGCTTGATGTCATATGACAGTCGACACTGTTGGTTGACATGGAGATCGATTCCTTGGCGGAGCCATCTAATGGTGTAGGGTTGTGGGTGTGACATTGTTGGTAGGGCCAACCACTTGATGACCTCTACTGAGATGAGGTTCTTCTAGCTACTGCTATCAACAATGAAGTGCAATGGGGTGCCTTTTACCCACATCTGTGAATGGAAGAGGAACTCTCCTTCTTTTGGCTTGTCCAGTTCACCAGGTTGGAGCTTGGTGGTAGAAGCGGTGGCATTGGGTTCCGTGTCAATGATCCATCTTCCCCTTTCTGGTTCTGGATCGGAGTCAAAATCCACATATGATTAAGAGGCTTTCACTTCGTCCACCAACAACTGCTTTGAGCGGCAGTCATCAGTGTTATGCCAAGGGCTCTTATGGAAGTTGCACCACTTCTTGGTGTCTTTCTTTGTCCTTCCAGTGTCCTTATTTTCTTGCGGCTTGGACTAGTTGTCCTGATACTGTCCATATTTTCTTTATCCTTTTTTCAGTGGGTTGGGGACTCCCTTTATTGGCTTTTGTTGTGAGGGGTTCCCAGGCCCAAATTTTTGCGTCTTTTGTTTGGGCTTCTGCTCAATTTTGACGACATATCGGTAGGCAACGCCCAAGGATGAGATGTCCAGAAATTCCATTCTGGTCTGGATGTATCTATGCACAACACCACAATACTTGAGCACCAGATGTCGCTTTGAATCTTTGATACCCAACTTGGTGCGCAAGGTATGGAATATATTTGTGAAATATGGCACTGCTTGGTCTCTTTCTTGCCGCAATGTGGTCCATTTGGTATACAGGTCATCATAACTTCTGACAGGTTAGTATTTTTCCTTAATATCATCCCTGAAGGATTCCCAGGTGGTCGTGACTGAAAATAATGAGGTTTCCTCTGTTTTCTTTTGCTCATAGAAAGTTTCCCACCAATATTTGACATGGGGAATGGCTTTGAGGAGCAAAAAAGTAATCTTTTATCTATTCGAAAAGTTATGGAAAGAAACATACCCTTGTAGTAGATTCAACCACTTGTCTACAACATCTTCATCCATCTAACCTTCAAATATATGAATATCAAAGTTTATTTGTACCTTGAAGGGGGCGATGCCTCCATTTGAAGAAGATGCATCGCTTGTTGGTAGCCACCGAAGGATTTGCGTGAAACTATCCATCATCTCGTTCCTCTATTGCGTGAGGGATTCCTCAATAAATAGTTTGAAAGGATCTCCTATCCCATCATATTTATTTTCTCCTGCCATGGGAGGTTG
Source organism: Picea sitchensis (assembly GCA_010110895.2). Taxonomy (NCBI): domain Eukaryota; kingdom Viridiplantae; phylum Streptophyta; class Pinopsida; order Pinales; family Pinaceae; genus Picea; species Picea sitchensis. Next base: position 10,554 of record SNQJ01S0140966.1, read on the forward strand.
CTTATGCAATGCGAGAGCTTCTGTCCTCAAGAGAAACAAGCTCGAGACCCAACTCTTTGTACTCCGACCTCATTGGGGACATGCATTAAGACGACAAGGAGAAGACCTCTCTGATACCACTGATCCATATTTTATGAGAAGAATGAAATGAATACATATTATTAACAGGTGCTTAACACAAAATAACAGAGATACAATAAAACTAGTTTTCTATTCAATAATGAAATAAGATGAAACTGTAAAATGTAGAGGAAACAAGCTTGTTGGAATGGTGGCAGCTTATCTCTAAGAAGAGATGTGAAGGCAGCGTGCATTCACAAGAAGAAGGTTAAAATGAGGCTCTGAAGGCCTTTTTACAATAAGAAAGAATGCCAAAAACCCTAGACATCCAAAAACCTAACCCTAGGAGATGAAGCGCCAAAAGTCATGTGGGCCCCATTAGAAAGGTATCATCATTGAGATCATCGAGGAGATTCATTTTGGGGTCTAAATGATGCCTTCAAATATCATTGAGGAGATCAATCTCAAAAAACCTTCATTTGGGCCCTCAAAATGGCCCCAAAAGTTAAAACTGCTAAAAATAGTAAATTGCCAAAATTGCCAGAAAACTATTTTGAGCCAGTTGGAAAAGGTGGGTGGCCACTGATATCCATATGGATCATTTCTCACACTGATTTCAATGGCATAAGGTGACCTTCTTCGTTGGGGTTCCTCCCCCTGAACATGTGGCACTCAATAATACTTCATCCTTATTTTTGGTCTTTGGGACTTTTTCTTCCTTTGAATCCTTTTGTGTGGCTTCTGTCTTCTCTCTCTTATTCATGTCTAGGATGTATATGTTTTTCGGTCTTCTTGTTTGAGTTGCAACCAATCTTCTTGGGTTATTTTCTCTGATTTTACATTTTCAGGAGTCAAATATAAGAGTGTATCCTTGATCACATATTTTGTTGACACTGAGGAGATTATGCTTCAGATATTCAACCAATAGGACTTTTTCTTCTTTTACATTTTCACTTCTAAGATTTACAGTTCCTTTTCCAAGTATTTTGGTAGATGAGTCATCTCCAAATACAATATTTCCACCCTTTTTCTTCAAAGTGACAAAATTTCTTTGATCTCCGGTCATATAAGATGAGCACCCACTGCCTATGAACCATTCATATTCNGTGCATTCACAAGAAGAAGGTTAAAATGAGGCTCTGAAGGCCTTTTTACAATAAGAAAGAATGCCAAAAACCCTAGACATCCAAAAACCTAACCCTAGGAGATGAAGCGCCAAAAGTCATGTGGGCCCCATTAGAAAGGTATCATCATTGAGATCATCGAGGAGATTCATTTTGGGGTCTAAATGATGCCTTCAAATATCATTGAGGAGATCAATCTCAAAAAACCTTCATTTGGGCCCTCAAAATGGCCCCAAAAGTTAAAACTGCTAAAAATAGTAAATTGCCAAAATTGCCAGAAAACTATTTTGAGCCAGTTGGAAAAGGTGGGTGGCCACTGATATCCATATGGATCATTTCTCACACTGATTTCAATGGCATAAGGTGACCTTCTTCGTTGGGGTTCCTCCCCCTGAACATGTGGCACTCAATAATACTTCATCCTTATTTTTGGTCTTTGGGACTTTTTCTTCCTTTGAATCCTTTTGTGTGGCTTCTGTCTTCTCTCTCTTATTCATGTCTAGGATGTATATGTTTTTCGGTCTTCTTGTTTGAGTTGCAACCAATCTTCTTGGGTTATTTTCTCTGATTTTACATTTTCAGGAGTCAAATATAAGAGTGTATCCTTGATCACATATTTTGTTGACACTGAGGAGATTATGCTTCAGATATTCAACCAATAGGACTTTTTCTTCTTTTACATTTTCACTTCTAAGATTTACAGTTCCTTTTCCAAGTATTTTGGTAGATGAGTCATCTCCAAATACAATATTTCCACCCTTTTTCTTCAAAGTGACAAAATTTCTTTGATCTCCGGTCATATAAGATGAGCACCCACTGCCTATGAACCATTCATATTCTTATTTGCATTATTTAGCGACCAATGCTATTAGACAGTTTTTATTGTGTGAAATTTCTTTTCTTTTCCATGTTGTAGTTGGTATAGGGCCATTTGACATATGATTATCTTCCTTCTTATCTCTGCAATCGCGTGCTTTGTGACCAATATTATTGCACTTGTAACATACAATATTTTGATCCATTAATGGGTCAAATGGATTATAATTTTTGTTGACAGGTCTACGAAGATTTCCATATCTATTATTTTCACCATTCATATAGCTTGTGTAGTTATTCCTTTCATTGATTCTACAATTGATTTCCTTGTATCCAAAATTTCCACAAGTATAACAATGTCCAAGAAAGAAATTTTGATACCTGGGAGTAAGTGATATTCTTTGTGGTGTAGTCCATCTGGGTTCACGATTTATTCTTCTGTGGTTTCCTTCATAATGATTTCTTTCATACCTGACAGGAGAGTATCTTATTTATGTCTCATTCCTTCTAAATTCTAGTCTTCTATCTTGTTGTTCAACTTTCTCTGTAGTGTTGGTTTCATCCTTTTCATATTCCTTCTCTTGTTTTGCTGTCTTCAAACTGTCATTATATCCTAGTCCCATCTTGTCATTTGGATGTCTTTGACTGCTAAGGATATCATCTAATTTTTCAGTTCTTTTTTTTAACTTCTTCAACTTTTCTATTGCCAATAGTAGCTCCCCTTTTGTGTGATCCAATTCTTCTTTCAATTTCTCATAATCTTCTAATTGTTCCTTCAAGCTATCAATGGTATTTTCAATCTTATAATTCTCTTCTTCAGAACTACTCAATTCACCTTTTAGTATTATGTTTGTGTTTCTAAGCTTTCTATTTCCAGTTTCAACATGCTTCAACTTTTCAAGATTCTCATCTTCTTGTTCACTCTTTGCATTGTCTTTGTATCCCCAAAAGGAATCAAGGTTGGTTTCTTCATCTGAATCTTCTTCAGAAGTGATTTCTTCTTCTTTAGAACTCTTGTGATCATCATCTTGGGTTTCTTGGTTTATGAAGAGGACTTCTCCTCCATCATTATCTTCTTCATCACTCTCTTCTGAGGAGATGTCATCATACTTGGAGTATAATGCATTTTTCTTATTTAGACTTCTCTTTTTATAGTAGCATTTTTCAATAATATGTCGTATTCTACCACAGTTAAAGCATTTGAGAGGAGACTTACTTTTGTATCTTCCACTTACCTTCTGGAACCTTCTTACGAATTTTTTTATTTCTTCATCAAGGTCGTTATCCTTGTTTTTTGTCTTATTTATGGATTTAAAGGATGCTTCATTGTTTGGTTGGTCATTTTTTATACATGTTCTCATTCCATATGCTATAAGAGACCCATGTAATTCATCAATTGTCATTTTGGTCAAGTCCCTAGTTTCTTCAATGGCAGAGACCTTAGCATCATACTTCAAGAGAAGTGATATCAACACTTTTTGTAAAACCAAGGATTCATTGAGATCTTCACCTAATCCTTTGATAACATTAACAACTTCATCAACTCTAGGAAAACAGGTTGCAATATCTTCCTTTTCATCCATCTTCAAATTTTCAAATTCTACTCTATGTCGTTGAAGCTTGACCTGTTTAACTTCTGGATCACCTTCATAGATACTCTTGAGTTTGTCCCATACCTTTTTAGTAGTGTTGAATCCCACAAATTTTATAGAAATGGTTGATGCCAATTCTCCTAGAATAACATGTATGGATTTTGAATTACAGCTCATAATATTCTTCTCATTTGGAGCATTATTTGGGATTACATAGCCATTTACAAATGAGTACCAAATGTCTACTCCCAAAGTTGTTAGGTAAGTTTTCACTCTACCACTCTAGTATGCATAATTTCTTCCATCAAATCTTTGAATCACATTTGAAATGTGCTCATGGTCATTCATCTCTTCTTAGGATTTTCCTTCCAATGGTTAAACTATTCTGAAGGCAACCTACTCCGATACCAATTGTTGATACTGAGAGGGGGGTGAATCAGTATCAAGCACAATTTAAAAACTTTTTCAACTTATACTTCAACTAGATTATATATTCAATTATACCCAATGAGAAATGAACAATAGTAGAAGAGTTACACCAATACACCACAATACACCATGCACAATATATGAGAAATAACCAATAGTTATTGTTCAAGGGAAGTAATGACTTCCAAAGGTAGCTACAACTTTCAAATATAAAGAGAGGGATAAAAATCCAAAAGGAAGATACAATCCTCCAATATCAAGAGAGGTTTGACCTCTCCATCCTTTCCCCTTCCTTTTTCCCAAGAATATATGAGAGATAGTAAAACTTTACATAAAATTATCACCATCAACCAACCATCACATAGAATCTGATAATGCTTCCTAAGACTTCTTCAACCTCTGCAATTATTCACTTCTTGGAATACTTTGATCCTATAGATAATATTACTCAATGTATTCTATGGAACTCCTCCAAGTTTCACTCCTTGAATTCTCCCAAAAAAATGAGTTGTAGAGAAAATGGTAGGCCTTATTCAATTATGTTCTATTCATGAGAGTGAACTTGTACAGAATGCCTCGCGCTCAATATTTAACAGTCGATTCTGAAATTCACACACAGGAAACTACATCTCGTACTCTTTCCAATGAAAATTTTCTCACTTCATTTGGATTCTCTATAAAGAAGTTATATATTTTTTTACCCAGAACACATGTTTATGACTAGCTTCAAGAATAGTCAAAAACCCTATCTTCCACAGAGTGTATCTCCAAAATTATAAAAAATAAAGAGATGAAAATTTTACCACAGGTACCTAGATATGTCTTCTCAATGTCGTACCAATTTCACTATCCGAATCATTCTAGAAAAAAACTTATAGCAAAAATGGTAAGATGACCTGTAAATAACATACCTTAGAACACATCACCAAAAGACTTCATCCTCCCTTGAAATCCAGCCTTGTTTACTTCAGATTTCATCTGAAATTCGACTTATATCTCTTTGTTCATTAACAAACTTGCATGTGTTTAAAAATGAATGTTTAATGAGATGTATTTATACCCTTTACGTCACTTACTTTTAACATTAGGGCCGACCTGACACTTTCTTATTTTGTAATTCTTTTCTTTAGTTATCTTCAGGGCCGACATGTACTTCCTTCTTCAATTCACTTTGTCATATTCAAAAATTCATTTCTCCTCAACCATGAGGATCCACGTGATGTGCCACCTACCATCGGAAACAACATGATGTATACTATCCATCTATGGGTGTTGTATCTACATGTGAAATGTCCTTCATGTCCAAATACCTTCATCAATATTGCAGTCCAAAACCAATGAATAGGGTTGACATCAATGACAACAACCAATATTCCAACATGAAGATGTTGGTTTTCCTGGTTTGGGTTTTCCAGGGGAAAAATATCTGTGTAATGTGTGTATTTTCCATTGTATATTTTACGTTCTTTTATTGAAAATATGTTTGTAGTAAATAATTGTACAAGTTTAAAATCCACACACATATCGTCTTCCTTTTGTGGGATCCAGTGGCATAGTAACTCTCAAGTCTCCTACTTCAAAGATCATTTGTCTCTTTTTCAGATCAATAATGGTTTGGTTATCAAAATCCAAATCGATTCCAAGTAACATTGGATAAGGTTTACTACCATCCACTATCTTGATTACTTCAAAATTTTCTATGTTATGCACTCCATCAATATTAACATTCACCCATGTCAGTATTTCAATTAGAATAATCGTGTGCTAATTTGATAGCCTCAACTGAACAGGTGACCAGATCAACCTTGGTTTACCCATTTTCTCCCATGTCTACTTCAGAAGGACATTCACAGCAGATCTCATATCCAAGATGATATTATCCATATCATAGTTTCTTATCTGCGCATTAAGTCAAAATTCCATATTCATCATTTTATTTTGTTCTACCTGGTTAACTGCTCGCAGTGCAACATGTGCTTCTTTATCTTTCATGCACTGATCAATCATCTTGTGTAATGCGTTTAATGAAGTTTCATCCTTCATTAGCTCTAAACAACTCTTTAAGAAACTCTTAAGAGTACTTTCCTTCTCAATTGTCCTTTTTGTAATCAAGTGGTCATAGGTTGGAGGCATGGCATACACAAGTGGTGCAGTCAATGTTCCCCATTCTATTTCTAGGTGCTCCTTCCTTCCTTTCTTATATGTGTCTCTCTCTTTCCAA
>SNQJ01S0140967.1:0-24785 GCA_010110895.2 Picea sitchensis
AAGCAATCAGGTCAAATGGAGGAGGAGAATACAACTCCAAAGAATTTGCAAATTTCTGCAAATCACAAGGCATCATCATGCAAACTACAACCAGGTATACTCCACAATACAATGGAGTGGTTGAAAGGAAAAATCAGACAATAATGAACATGGAAAGAAGCCTACTCAAAGAGAAATGTCTCTCAAATACATTTTGGGCTGAGGCAGTGGCATTCTCAGCTTATCTCTTGAATAGATCTCCAACCACCAGTATTAATATGAAATTCCCTCAAGAAGCATGGAGTGGGACAAAGCTAAATGTTTCAAATCTAAGGACATTTGGTTGCATAGCATACGCTCACATACCTTCTGGATTAAGGAAGAAACTTGATGATAGAAGTGAGAAATGCATCTTTACTGGATACAATGAAACATCAAAATCTTACAGGATTTAGAATCCAATCTCAGAGAAAATAATTCTCAGCAGAGATGTAAAATTTCTAGAAAATCAACTCTGGGACGAATATGAAAATCAACAAATGGACAATCAAAATCCATTGTTTCCCAGTCCTGAAAATGCAGAAAATTCAGGACAGCCATTACCTCAACCTGCCCTTCCAAGATTGCAGGTACAAGGAAAATCTGAAAAATCTCAGGATAACTCAACTTCCAGCAGAGACTCATCCTCTGAACTTCCAAATCAGAGAAATTGAAGTTTGAGAGAAATCCATCAGTAGTTGGATGACATTGAACAACATAATCTTTTTGAATTAATATCATGTCAACCTACATCCTTTAAAGAAGAAGCTAAGGAGCCACATTGGGTTCAAGCCATGAACCAAGAGATTGACTCCATTGAGAAGAACAATACATGAGATCTTGTTGATCTTCCCAGACACAAGAAGAGTATTGGTGTCAAGTGGGTTTACAAAACTAAACTCAATGAAAAGGGACAGATTGAAAAACACAATGCAAGACTTGTTGCCAAAGGATTCTCACAATAACCAGGTACTGATTATGGTGAAACTTTTTCTCCAGTAGCAAGATTGGACACTGTAAGGACTCTCTTAGCCATAGCATCTCAACACAAATAACAAGTATACCATATGGATGTCAAGTCATCTTTCCTAAATGGTGTCTTAGAAGAAGAGGTCTATGTGGATCAGCCACCTGGATTTGAAGTCCAAGAGAAGCCAGCCAAAGTGTATTGGTTGAAGAAAGCCCTGTATGGATTAAAACAAGCTCCAAGTTCTTGGTACAACAGAATTGACACTTACCTGATCAAAAGTGGTTTCAGCATCAGCCAGAATGAGCCAACTTTATACACCAAAATGGATCAGCATGGTAAAATCCTGATTGTATGCTTATATGTTGATGATATGATATATACTGAAAATCTTGAGTTAAACAGTTTTAAACATGCTATGCAATATGAGTTTGAGATGACAGATCTTGGCATAATGAAACATTTTTTAGGTATTGAGGTTGATCAATCAACCAAAGGCATTTGTGTCTGTCAACAAAAGTATGCAGCACACATAATCAAAAGATTCTGCATGGAAGACTGCAATCCAACAGAAGCCCCTATACCCCTAGGTAGAAAATTGAACAAGAAAGATGAAGGCCCTATAGTGGACCCTACCCTGTACAAAATTTTAGTAGGCAGTTTGTTGTATCTTACAACAACTAAGCCTGATATTATGTATGCATCCAACTTTCTTTCCAGGTTTATGGAATCCCCCAAAGATTTTCACTGGAAGATGGAAAAAAGGATTCTGAGATATGTTGTAGGCACTCTCAATTTTGGCTTATGGTACACTCAGTATGATGATAATCATCTCTCTGGTTACAGAGACAGTGATTTTGTAGGAAACCTAGAGGATAGGAAAAGCACCTTAGGATATGTTTTCCATCTGGGCATGAACTTGATTTCATGGGCACTAAAGAAGCAGTCAATTGTATCAATATCATCTGTAGAGAGTATGTCACTACTACCTCAACTTCCTGTCAAGCTGTGTGGCTTAGAAGAATATTGAAAGATATGTCACATACATAAAAGGATCCAACTCCCATCTTCTGTGAAACACCTCAACAATTGCTCTATCCAAAAATCATGTGTTTCATAAGAAAAACAAACACATTGACACTCGCTTTCACTTCATCTGTGAGCTAGTCAATAATGGTGATATTGCACCTCAATTCTATGGCTCTTGAGATCAACTCACAGATATTTTCACAAAGCCACTCGAAAAATCCATTTTTGTTTTTCAGAGAGAGCACTTGGCAATTATCAGTGATGATGTTTGTAACTTTTGAGTTTAAGAGAGACTGTTAAATATAATGTAACCTCAACAATCTGACTATACACTTCCAACTATCCTGGCCAGTTGTACTATCATTTCTTGATGTTCTTGATTCTCTTGAGCCTATTTATCTCATCTCTCTTCCCTTTTCATATGTACTATTTTCCTCATATACTCAATATACTAAATATTATTTTTGTTCTGCTCTTTCTCTGTATTCTCTGCTTCTCATTTTATCAAATTCAGTGGTAAACTCAAATAGCATTTACCATAAATGTATACCATTTGATGCCATAAGAAATATAAGATTTTAAACCCCAAGGCATGTATCCCATGATAGCATGTATTACAGCCTTTAGACCTACAACGTATAAACCCTTGTATGTCACAAGCTATGTCATTGTTGTAGCCAACTCCTCAAACAAGTTGGTATTATTCAATGCACGAATGTTGTAATATAATCTGATTATATTGTGACTGTATCTAATTCGGATCCATAATTCAAAAGTGGTTTTGGTGTATACTGAAATGCAGTGTTTAAGTCAAGCCAAATTCAACCTTATTACCTTATTTTTATCAAATTCAACCATACAATAAACCATTGCTCTAGTACGGTTTATAAGTTCAGAAAAACAAGCCAAAATTTATTAAAGCGGTGATGATTTTTAGTATGCAATATTCAAGTTTAGATGGAAAACATATCTGGAAAATGCATTCCATTATGCTCACTGTAGTAGTAACTCTGTTTAACTAACTTGAGGTTCTGGTACACAATATGTATGTGAAGATGATGTTTTTTTTCCTCAGGGATGTTTAGAGCATTAAACCTTTGCAAGAAATATATAACATCACGTAACTAAAACCCTAACTGCAGTATACTCGGCCTTTAAACCAGAATGAAATATGGAACGTTACACATGTTTTGAAGGTGATCAAGGTCATCTGGAATGGTGTAAAGCATGACCACTCTAAATGGAATAGGAACCCTCAAAATGGATTGACATGAAATTTCATTTTGTCAAGATCTCGGTTATTTTATTTGTTCTTCCTTTTATGTAAGGAAAAGTGATGTTAATCCCTTCTCTTTATTCTTGTCTTCTTCAGTGATGTTCCTTACTGTCACTTTGGACAATCTAGTTGAATAATTTTTTCTATATAACCATTTCTTGAGAATACTTTTCACATCTTCTCTAAGTTTCATCCCAAATGGTCTTTATCAAAGATCCTAACAGCGCTAGTTTTTGTGTTATGTAATGATGAAAGTTTGCATGCAGATATCCACCGCTGTGATTATTCTTCCTATATACTTGTATAATAGAGCACTATATTTTTTGTGGGGGGAGAAGATTGAAATTTTTAGGCGAGCAAGAACCATTCTTTGAAATGAAGAGGTTGCAATAACAACCTGCTTCACCTGCCATATATTTCCAAGACCTTTTCTGGAAAATGATAAAACTGCTGGCACAAACACAATCTCTACCCAAAAGGATCTCTATTACATTGTCAAATCAAAGCCAACATATATTTCTTCAGGCCCCAATATGAGTTACATACTTAGAGAGGGTTCACAGTGTTACTTATAACTGTAATCTCAACTGATTTCTAGTGACCGTTAGGATCCGTTCCTTGTTTCTTGATTCAGTTTCTTCTTTTTCCTTATAGCTCTAGACTATCAGCTAATACAATAGTGCATTCTTCTCGTTCCTAGTTCTATCTACTCTCTTTCTTGTTTTCCTGCATAGTTTCTTGTTTTGTCATGGTATCAGAGCGTGTGAGGTAAGACTCTTCACAGAGCCTGGAGAGCAGTCTGTAGTCCACTAAAGGAGAGTTGGATACATCGTCAGGAGGTATATTTAAAGAAGAATATTCAATATGAAGATCTTAAAAAATTCGTGGAATCCTTCTTCAAGTGGAGGACTGTAATCCAACTGAAACCCCCATACCCCTAGGCACAAAATTGAGTAAGCAATATGAAGGCCCCACAGTGGATTCTACCTTGTATAAAAGATTAGAAGGTAGCCTGTTATATCTTACAGGTAGTAGACCAGATATTATTTATGCAGTCATTTTTGTTTCCATGTTCATGGAATCTCTCAAAGATTCTCACTGGAAGATGGCAAAAAGGATTATGAGATATGTTGTTGGCACTCTTAATTTTTGTTTATGGTACTCTCAATTTGAAGATAATCATCCTCCTAGTTACACTAACAGTTTGCAGGTAGCCTAGATGACCAGAAAAGTACCTCACGGTATGCTTTTCACCTAAGCACGAATCTAATTTCTTAGGCATCAAAGAAGAAACCCATTGTTTAAATATCTTCTACAGAGGCAGAGTATGTCGCTGCTACCTTAGCTTCCTGTCAAGCTGTGTGGATACAAAGACTATTGAATGACATGTCACATACAGAAAATGAGCCAACCCCTATCTTCTGTGACAATACTTCCGCAATTGCCTTATCCAAAACCTATGTTTTTCATATGAAAAGCAAGTACATTGACATTCACTTTCACTTCATATGTGATCTAGTCAATAATGGTGAAATCACACTTCAATTTTGTGGCTTAAGAGATTTTCTCCCAGACAATTTTACAAATCCATTAGGAAAAATCATTTTTATTTTTCAGAGACAACACTTGGGCATTATCAGTGCTGATGTTTGTAATTGTTGAGTTTAAGAGGGAGTGTTCGTTATAACTGTAATCTCAAGTTTTCTCAACAATATGTGACTGTATACTGCCAGTTGTTCTGGCTAGTTGTACCAGTCGTTACGATCCGTTACTTGTTTCTTGATTCAATTTATTCTTTTCTTCTTTTCCCTTTATAGCTTTAGTCTCGTTCCTAATTCTGTCTACTATGTTTCTTGTTTTACTACATAGTTTCTTGTATCTGGATAATCTTGGAGGAAAAAATGTACTTAAAGAAATAGTTGTAAATCAATAGGGGTCTTACACAACAAAAGGAAAAAAAAATTGATGCAGATAAACTCGGACTTTCTATGGTCGTTATAAGAAAATATATTGGGGGAAATATTCAGATAAACATTTGGAGCAAGCAGATTATTTTTTTCAAATTAAAACGTTGAATAGATATGCAGAGAAACATGTTTAGAAGTTCAAACCATGAGGCATCAATTTATAAGAAAACTACATCAATTCGACCATGACTTCTATCAGTCCTATGCATGGGTCTCCAACTTGGCCAAGATAGAAGTAGTTTCCTCTTTGGCTTTAGCTCGAGTTTCCAGAAAGTTTTATTCTCAAGTGTTGGTTGTGGTTGATATTACTTTATTGTACATGTTTACTTCCATTCTACTAAAGATAACGAGTGACCAAGGCCTAGAACAGTTTATCTCTCGTACCAACCCTAGATAGGCGAAACAAAGACCACCTTATTGCAAATAAATGCCTATTTTGCATGGCCAAAATAGTGCCACATTAGCCAGCCATATTTGATTTTAATTCTCATCACAAACTTTATCCTATTTACTTGTCATCCATGCATCACATCATGTCTTTTTCATGATATTTATCATCCATGTAAAACTATGCTTTTTTAATTCTCATCACAAACCTTATCCTAACTATTTGTGATCCATGCACACATTGGGTATATTTGCTATCCATGAAAAAGTGCAGTTCTTATTCATCTACATTTATGACTAAAATAAACTACTCCCACCTCCTGCTTTATTTTGTACATTGGTTTAAAGTGGTGTTCATGAAGGTGCAAGTTTTCTCAAACTAAATTGAAAAGTTTCCACACGAAGATATCAATACATGGCAACAAAATAGGACGATATTAATACATGGTATGGCTTTTCCATAGTTGAATGAAAAAAAGAATATATTAATACAATATATGGTATGGCTTGTTGAAATAATGTAACTGCAAAGAGTATTTTAATTATTATTGTTGTCTTATTCATTATATCAATTCCCTATTGCACATTGATCATGTCGGGTATTGTAAATGACCAAATCCCCTTTTGTGGATTGGTCAAAACATAAGCGTAATAGGAAAAAAATGAAGTCGGCCCTAGAATATATATTCAAGGTGGTTATAACCACCCAGAAGAAGAAGTCGGCCCTGCGAGTGAAAAGACACTTTCACACATGCCAAAATTGTATAAATAAGGAGGTTGGTGCCTCACTTAGACTCACACTCACGTGTTCATTGAGAAGCATGTTTCAAAGCTGCAGTTCAAGAAGAGAGAGAGAGAGGCACATTCTTGGGAGAGGACTTTTTGTATTTGTTTGAGTTATCTCTTGGCATTGTATTGGCTATCTATAATGAGGAAGTTTTGTTGGGTTTTCTCCCTCATGACTATTTCTGAGGATAAATTATGTGTCTCTTGTGATTGTGTATTTCTCAGTGATCCTATCTTATGATATTGTTATCTAGTGAAATGCAATAAACTCTAATAATATCTTAAACCTCAACATGGTATCGGAGCTAAGCTGAAGAGAGCATCTTTCACAAGAGAAAGTGAAAAACGTCACTATTGCCATACATGCAAATTAAGGATTTTTGTTGATGAAGTATTTCAACCCTAAAACCATCTAGGAAAGTGTGCCCTTCCTCAAGGATCACTTTGGAATCCTCAATGCAATTTTTCAATGGCTAGATCTCCCGAAAAGTGAAACCCTAGTTTGACAAAGTACAAGAAGTACCACAAAACCATAGTACCATAAGTACCAAAAGTACCAGAGTACAAAAGGTACCAGAAAACTAGAAACACCAGTCCAAAAATCCGTAGATCAAGTTTGGAGGGGTAAAAGTTGGATTTTCTGAGATCCAAACACACTAGGCTACTCGCCTCATCCAAGCACACCTCCTCATAAAAGATGTCTGCGAGAACTAAGCTTGTTGACAAGATGGAAGGTGTGCAAAACTTTTGTGCCTGGAAGTATATGATTGGTCTCATTCTTGAAGAGAATGACCTAGCAAGATTCATCAAAGAAGAAGTGTTGGAGCCCAACGATGCTCCAGACAAAGAAAAGCACCAAAAGGACACAATCATGGCCAAAAGAATCATTGCAAATTCAATCAAAGATCACTTGATTCCTTATATGTCATCAAATAAGATTCTGAAAGAAATTGTTGAAGCCCTAAACAGACTACATGAAGGAAAGAACATAAACCAGAAGATGAATCTAAGAACTCAACTCAAGAATACAAGGATGTAGAGAGGAGAATCAATCCAGGAATACTTCTCCAGAATATTAGAATTCAAATAACAGTTAGAAGAAATTTGAGATACCATAGATGAAGACGAACTCATAATGACGACCCTTAATGGTCTCTCAAGACCTTTGGATGCATTCATCCAAACCATTTGTGCAAGAAAAGAGAAACTAAAATTTGACGGTCTATGGGAAGAATGCATTCAAGAAGAATCAAGAGTAGCCAACTAAGAGGCTTTACTATCAAGAGATGAAGATCATGCCCTAGCTACTCACACTAAAGGAGGAAGAAAGAAGTCTCAATTCCAGAAAGAAAATCTTAAAGAGTCTCACCCCCAAAACAAATCTCAACCAAAGAGATTCGAGAAGAAAGGACAACGAAAGGAAAGAAATTACTCATATGTCCAATGCTACCATTGTGACAAGATGGGACATATTGTGAGATATTGTCGAGCTAGACGAGAAGACTACAAGAGAAAAAATAAGAGGCACCACACCCATGCAGAATAAGATGAAGAGCCACCCGCAAATATGCTAAGAGAACAAATTAAAGAATATGTTTTAATTTCGTCCCTCTCAGGATCGGTAACACCTAGAGAGGACACTTGGCTCATTGATAGTGATGCCTCCAATCACATGATAGGTCAAAGAGATATTCTCTCTTTCATTTCAGAAAAGAAGTTTTCTCAGAAAGTGGCACTTGGAGATGATTACCAATACCCTATCAAGGAAGTGGGAGAATCAAACTACAAGCTTAACTAAGGGAACTCTATAAAGATGAAGGATGTACTCTATGTACCAGGTTTGACAAAGAACCTACTCTCCATATTATCTTTAGAAAATAAAGAATTCATAGTTTCCTTTATAGATGGATAAGTTCTTATGTGGGCGAAAGGAGAAACCATAAAATAATCAATCTTCATTGAAAAATAAGAAGGTGGATTGTATAAGCTAAAGGGTCATTCAGAAGCAGCCATGACCCATGCCATTGATAATACATGTAAAGTTTGGCATAAAATATTTTCCCACATCAACTACAAGGCACTACCATACATATGAAAAGCAGTCACAGGTATACCAGAACTCAAGGTTGACCATGAAGCCGTGTGCAATGGATGTGCACAAGGGAAGAACATCAAGAGCCATTTTTCAAAGAGAGACAACAAAGCAGAAGGAGTCCTAGAACTCTTTCATTCAGATGTGTGTCGCCCAATTCCATCATCCTCCATTAGTGGGTATGTATACTATGTATATTTTATTGATGATTATTCTTGTAAAACCTCGGTGTACTTTTTGAAATCAAAAGATGAAGTGTTCAATAAATTCAAGGAATTCAAAGCCTTGATAGAGAATATTTTTGAAAGAAATATCAAAATACTCAGGTCAGATAATGGAGGAGAATACACCTTAAAAGAGTTTGTGAACTTCTACAAAGATTTCGAGATCAAGAGGGAGCTCACCACTCCCTACAATCCTCAACAAAATTGTGTGGCAGAAAGAAAGAACAAAACAATAATGGAAGCAGTGAAGGCCATGATCCATGATCAATATCTTCCAATGTGCTTATGGGAAGAAGCAACAATAAAAACAGTATATGTACAAAATTGATTGTCCCATAGGGCACTTGGGTTCAAGACCCCGGAAGAGATGTTCACCGAAAATAAGCCACAGGTAAGCCATCTCAAAATATTTAGTTGCCTAGTATTTATACATATTTCTAAAGAGAAGAGAAACGAGATGGAACCCTCAGGAAAAACGGGAATATTTGTGGGATACTGTGAGGTATCCAAGGCCTTCAGGATTTATATACTAGGTCACCATCACATTGAGATGAACAAGGATGTGACCTTTGATGAAGATGCAACACTCAAGAAATAAAGAAGATGTCAGCTTGAAGAAGTATATGAAGAGGAACCTATAGCTCCCAGAGTTGCAGAATCAGTGCGGGAGGTTCCGAGAGTTGTAGAACCAGTGAGGGAAGTCATAGCTTCCCCTGATGAGGAAATTCTAGAATATCATGACATATTAGAATTTCAAGAACCTCCTCAGATGACGATCTCCCATAAGAGAAATCATGCTTAGGCTAGAGAGCTTATTCAAGATGGAGAGAAGTATGGTATTCCCGAAAGAACCACAAGACATGTGAAGACACCTAAGCCATGCTCCAGTTATATGACTTTGATGTGTGATCTATTAGAGAAGTAACCTACCTACAATGAAGAATCCATTCTGAAGAAAGAATGGGCAAATGCCATGACAAAATAATATCAATCCATAATAAAGAATGATGTATGGGAAATAGTTACCAAACTGAAGAGCAAGTATGTGGTATCTTCCAAAAGGCTCTTCAAAATAAAACATTCTACTGATGGAAGTATTGAGAAATATAAAGCAAGGTTTGTCGTTGGTGGATTTTCTCAAGAGGAAGGGATTGACTATGAAGACACATCTGATCCTGTAGTCAGATACACTTCGATCAAAACCATCATAGCCCTTGCAGCTAAGATGAAGTGGAAGTTACACCATATGGACATAAAGACAACTCTCTTAAATGGTGTCATTGAAGAAGAAGTGTATATAGAGAAACCTCAAGGATTTTAATTTAAAGACATGAAGACTCATGTCTGCAAGTTGAAGAAGGGTCTGTAGGGATTGAAAAAAGCTCCTAGATCTTTGTATGGCAGGATAGACAATTTTCTAACGATCTTGGGATTTAGCAAGAGTAAAGTTGATTCTAACCTCTACTTCAAGATTATGAACAATGAGCCGGTGATATTGTTGCTATATGTGGATGACCTATTCTTAACTGGAGAACAAAATATCATCACCGAATGTAAGAAGCTGGCTTCATAATTTGAGATGAAATACCTTGGCCTAATGCATCATTTATTAGGTCTTGAGGTATGGCAGAGTCTAGAGAGAATCTTCCTTAACCAAGGGAGTGCAAGTCCATGAATACACCCATGGAAATGAAACTGAAGCTATTGGTGGACACCTCGTCGAAATTGATTGATGCCACACTATATAGGAAGATCATTGGATCGTTGATGTACCTAACAAACACCAAACCAAATATTTGTTTTGTTGTGAACACCCTGAGTCAGTTTTGGTAGAACCCAGACATGTTCACCTAGTTTCTACAAAACATGTGATGAGGTACCTTAAGGGTACATTAGAATGTGGTCTCACCTGTGATGGAGATCATGATTTCACACTGAGTGGGTACACTGATTCATATTGGGATGGAAGTGTATCTCACAAGAAGATCACTTCAGGATGTTGTTTCAATTTGGGATCATCCATGATCTCATGGAAGAGTAGGAAGCAATCCAACATTTCTATCAGTACAACGGAAGCAGAATACGTTATCGTGTGTTCTCCCAGCTGCGAAGATATATCACTTTGAAAGTTGTTGACCGGTCTATTCGACCTATAGATGGAAGCAACCACGATCCTATGTGAAAACCAGAGCTTCATAAAGATGACAAAAAAACTTGTATTTCATGAAAAGTCGAAGCACATAGAGATCCAATATCATTAAATCCATGACATGGTGCAGAGAGGAGCCATAAAGCTCTAATATGTTATCACGGATGAACAGGTTTCCGATGTGTTGACGAAGCCTCTATCTCGTGTAAAGTTTGAGCACTTTCGAGATAAGATTGGTATAGTCCAAAAGGACCTCCCTCGAAAGGGGGGGTAGTGTTTTGTTGAGATGTGTCAGCCTAGTACTGTGCTTCCATCTTAATTGTTGTGGTGTAAATCCAGTCTAGTATTGTGCTTCCATATTAATTTTTGTGTTGAGATATGCCATCCTAGTACTATGCTTCTAGCTTAATTGTTTTGTTGAGATATGCCAGCCTAGTACTGTGCTTCCAGCATAATTGTTGTGTTGAGATATTTCAGCCTAGTATTGTGCTTCCAGCTTAATTGTTGTGATGTAAAGCCAGTCTAGTATTGTGCTTCCAACTTAATTGATGTGTTGAGATATGCCAACCTAGTACTGTGCCTCCAACTTAATTGTTGTGACGTAAAGTCAGTCTAGTACTGTGCTTCTAGCTTATTTTTTTGTGTTGAGATATGCCAGCCTAGTACTGTGCTTCCAGTATACTGACCCTGATGCATGCTAACAGGTATTGTGTGATAAATCCGATTCGGTACTATGGTTCATCTTAATTGTTGTGTTGTTATTCTAAGCGTAATTGGTGATAGGTGTGTCCCGGCCTTGTGTTGTGTGATGTTTGACCTCATGGTGTGATGATGTGATGAGCCTAGGTGTTGTAGTGATGATGATGTATTGGTTTTATACTAATTCATATTGATGCGGATGATGATTTCATTCCATTGAGAATGAGGATGTTGTCGATGAAAAAAAACTACATTGATTTATATATGTAATGTCAGTGTTCCAAGATGTTGTTGATGATGATGTCCTACCATTCACTGATGTTGTTGATGATGTTTCCCTCTCTCTCTCTCTCTCTCCACGATGTTGTTAAAGAATATCCTTCTTGTTAGGGGAGTGTTGAAATAATGTAAATGTAAAATTATTCTAATTATTATTGATGTATTATTCATTAGATCAATCCCATTAGCAGTTGATCATGTGGGGTGTGTAATGACCAAATCCCCTTTTCTTGATTGGGTCAAAACATAAGTGTAATAGAAAGAATAAAGAAGTTGGCCCCGAGAATATATATTAAAGGTGGCTATAATCACCCAGAAGAAGAAGTCATCCTACCGGTGAAAACACACTTCCACATGTACTAGACTATATGTTGTTTGGTAGGTTTATTTATAAAATTACACACCTTGCAAACAATCCTTAGTTCTAGAAACTTACATTTAAATCAAGCATGGAGAATAGCATACATAGTTATATCAACACCATTACAGCGTCAAACATAATCACACATATGTTTATTTTTTAAAAGTCCATTTACTAGCTGCAACCTAGGATCGTCCTCTCAGTTGTAGACCTTACTCTTTCACTTTTTCAGGGGCTATGATTCTATCAGGGAACCAATGTCCCCCAAAACAATGCAGGTGTTCTCTAGCCAGGTACCAACTCTAACAACAATTCAAGCCTCTGGGTCTCTCATTCCCCATCAACATGCACAAACCAATGAAGTGTATCCCCTTGGTTCCTGAATTCCTTGGTCTATCCACCTTCCTTCCCAAAGTTGTAAGTGGAAGCTAGGAATTCTCACAAAACTATCTCTCTAGTAATGGCTCGAGAAAGTCTCAGATAAATATGACTCTGGGAATTCTGGATGTAGTCAAGAGTGCCCTCTATGATTTACACCTTGAAAACCACCCAAGCAATTCTCATTCAAGGGCTCCTACCTTTTACAAGGCAACTCAATCGCAATTGTGCATTTAATCCCCCAATAGAACTCATCAAGGTTACAAATATTTCCTAGTTGACCCTCTACATACCTTCTATCTTATTACAAATCTTCAATACAAACTTCAAGGGTTAGATGTAAAGAGAATTAAAATTAAGCAAGCAATGGTGAAACAAAACAATCAATGCAACACAAAACTTCCATGTTCTTAGAGCTTATTTATCTAGATTCATGCACATATTTGGTGTTTTAGTCCACCATTATATTGTAACTCCATGCTTTACTAGTACTTCAAAAACATTTTCATGATGATCATTAGTCTACACCAACATGTGGAAGGAACATTTGATCAAGTAACCATTCTTTGAATAACATAAGGTTCGTGTGCATTTCTTTCCTTTCAAGTAGATCACACCCAATTATGAAACATAGTAATTGGAGTCTACATAGTAATTGAAGTCTTTCTTAAGTCACCATTCCCCAAGAACAAATTCATATCTGAATCATCTCACCTAATAATCATCTCACCTAATAGAGGTAAGAAGTGAGGAAAGAAACCTGATAACAATCACAAAGGATCAAAAGATACAAGCATAGGATCAATCTTTAATCTTGTTCATCGGAGCTGTATGACTACAACACACGTTGACAGATTCAATTATTATTGTTTCTTAATTAGGACAAATCACAATGTCACTCCCAAATACCCTAAATTCCTAACAGGAAGAATCCTCATTAGAAGATAGGGAGAGGATCTCTAGTTGCAGTTATGTGATTCTGAACCTTTGAGATAAAAGGGTAGAAGGACACAAAGGGAATTCATATCTGCCCAAAACTAATTTCATAACCTATATGTTAGCTCTTCAACATGAATAAATGAAATATGTAAATTACAACTCATTAGGTAACCGGATTCATAATATAGGCCAACAACCAATAAAACTTATACCCTTGTGCCACTGTCACTTCTTCTTAGAATTCGGATCAGATAATGGAACTATATGTATGCAAGGTATCACAAGATTTTAAAGAAACCATTCCACAATAGAAATTTAATGGGAGGTAAGCAATTTCTAATGTAACGTACACATATTTCCTTCAAAGAGTGGCAGTGCATGCATGTAAGTGAATAGTTGCATTGTATGATTTCAGTAGTAAACTCAAATAGCATTTAACATAAATGTATACCATCTGATGCGATAAGAAATATAATATTTTAAACCCCAAGGCATGTATCCCATGATAACATGTATTACGACCTTTACAATTACAACGCATAAACCCTTATATTTCACTGTTGTAGCCAACTCCTGCAACAAGTTGGTATTATTCAATGCACGAATGTTGTAATATAATCTGATTATATTGTGACTGTATCTAATTCGGATCCATAATTCAAAAGTGGTGCTTGTTTATATTGAAATGCAGTGCTTATGTCAAGCCAAATGCATTGATATTACCCTATTTTTATCAAATTCAACCATACAATAAACCACTGCTTTAGTACGGTTTATAAGTTCAGAAAAACAATCCAAAATTTATTAAATCAGTCACCATAAATATGTTTCTTCCCCAAGAATGATTCTAGAGGAGTTGTTCTACCAAAAATACCTTTCATAAACTGGGTATAAATATCATTCTTGTATTGTTTTCTGTAATAATTTTTGGTCATAAGGAAATAGATTATAGAATTAATACAAGAGACATCATGTGAGAGAGATAAAGATATATTATTATAGAACCAAAAAGAATGATTATGTGAGAAAAAAGGCAGAGTTTTCATGGGTTTGTTGATAGAAACAACAATTCATTTTCTTCTCTACTGATTACAATACCAAAAAGTTACAAATTAAAATAACTATGGGCACATATAATGTGACTATATAAGCAGCATAATAAAGTATGCTAAACAAAATAGGAAAGAAGATGTTCTTACCAAGCATAGAAGAATACACCGAGGGTGTGGGAAAGTAATCGAAGAAGCAAATGGGAAGAATGTGGACTTGTACATGCTAAAAATAAAGGGTAACCAATGGTATATGCTAGTGGATGTTCCAGAAACACATACATGAAACGGAGACAAAGTTTCTCACCTTGAAGGAAGAAAAAGGAGACAATGTTACTTTTGGAGATAATTCTACAAGAATAGTTGGAAACAATATTTTTAGTATTGATAATGGAAAGACAAAGACATGTAGTAATGTATTGTATGTTTAAGGGTTAAAGAATAATATTCTATGTGTCATTCAAATTCACGAGCAATGTTACAACCTCACATTTAATTACAAGGGGTGTGAGGAAATAGTAGAAAACAACTTCAAGAGATTGGTGGAAAATGAAAACATAACCTCAAATGAGTATTATGCATGCCAGTGAAAAAGGGATAAAAATGTTGTATGGGGTGATATATATCTCATATCATCCAATAAAATGGTAGCCGGTAAGGGAGAAATCATTTTCCATTGATGTAAGGGAGAAAGTTGTGAATGGAGAGTGAAGAATTGTGAACACAAAGGAAGTGGTAGATAGGGGTATCAGAATTGACTAGGGTTACCATCAATGACAAAGGGGGGATAATGTTGGAAATATTGTTTTCGACATGTCAAGTACAAGGGGAGAATATTTATGTCCAAGATAAATAATTCAAGATGGAGATTGTTGGAAACATTGTTTTAATTGATGCCCATTTGGATACCTATCTTTGAAGAAACACACCCTATATGCCAAGCTCAAATGGAAGTACCGTTTATATGGTTGGAAATGTTATTTTGACACCTTTCCAATGGTATATAAATTCCTTCTAACTCCTTGGGAATGATGAGATATGAATTTTTTCATCCAACAACCCAGCTAGAAAATTGAGGTCGACTCAACTAGTCTTTACTGGTCGGCCCTGAAAGTGAGGGAAAAAATACTATAAATATAGGATAGATGTGGGAATTTCAAGAGAATAAAATAAATATATCAATTCTGAGGTGGATATAAGACATATAATGTGCTCTAAAGGATCTATGGTGTATTTTTGGAATCTAAAGGTGTACAAGAGATTTTTTAGGTGTTTTCTTGGGTTTCTTTGTTCTTAAGGTGTCCTATGAAGGACCGAAGGTATGCGATGACGAACAATGGATTATTTTGAAGTTGTGATGTTGCAATCATGGATTATAATCTCATAATGATTCTATGAGGTTCACTAGGGAAATAATGTTAAATGTGACTAGGGTTTGATTGTCTCGAAGTATAAAACATCACGAGATGAAGTGAGAGTACTGTGTGTCTCCAGTGGGTTGGTTCCTACAATATTTATGAAGAAAATTTGTGTGTTTAAGACACACATTTATAAATATAAGTTTTATGGTTTCTCCCAATTGGTTTTCCATGTTAAACTATGCATTATGATGATTTGAGTTTATATGTGATTGTGTTTATAATATAATGAATGATTGATGCATGTTTAAATAAAATAAAAGTAACCTGGTGATTCAACCATGGTGCTTGTAGTATAAACATGAGCTTCTTTGGAATTTTTGGACATAGTTAACAAGATAGTTTTAGACCCAACCATATAATTATGTAATAGTTGTTATGATCACATTTCATTATATAGGGAACAATTTGTACAATAGTAACACACATGAATGATTGTTTAATAAAATTTCCCCTTGAAGGGTTTGGGATTTTATTTCCCGATGTTCTTACTTTGTAAAACATAGTGTATGTGAGTGCATTTTTATTCTTCATAATCTCTAAGGTTCATCACTCCTTATAGACACTCATCTTGGTTGGCCAACCTCGTCATATATTATTGGGGCAAGTACATTGTCAATGTTTCATGGATTTTTCAGGGTACAATCAAATCCTAGTTAGAGAAGAAGAAATAAGTAAGATTGCATGTGTCGCACCTTATGGAAGCAATAACTTCCTTTGTTTTCTTCACAACTGTAAGGAGTCTTCAACCCCCTAGTTTCTTAGACTGCAACCTAAAGGGCTCCAACTTCCCAATTCTCTTACTACAATGAGAAGAGGCTACAAACCCCCTAGTTTCTCGGGGCTACAACCTGAGGGAAGCTCTATCCCCGATTCTGTAAGCTGCAACCAAAGGGGCTGCAGCTCCCTATCTTCTCGGGATACCGGCCAGGAAAGGTGGATACAACCACTTTTGTCCTTGCCCCATCAATAGCCTTGATGTAGAGAGTAGAATGATGGAACCAGCGTCACACTATCACTCTGAGATATGCTATTGTAAACACATTGTCAATCTGGCACATGTCGGCCTCTAACAACCTATAACAATAACATGTGCCAACATGTACCATACACATAACTTCAGCCTCAACATATACCATAAAAAGTGCATCAACAATACATAGCCAATACAAAATAACCTATCCAAATAACACGTAATAAACATGTACCATGAAGCAAGTGCATCAACCATGCACCAACCATACCCATCAATTTGTTACCATCAGATGCGTAACCATGCCCGAAATATGTACCAATCATGCATCAGGCACATATACTATGACTCATCAAGATGTATAACATCATCAACTATACACCTCAATGTGTGTATAACTCATCAACTACTGTCTCAACCATGGCCTTAACATGTACCTCGATATATACCAAATACATATACCAGTATAACCATCAAAATTCTCAGCAACAATTACATCATGCTATCCATAACCAAATACCATAAATTCTTACATCAAAACATGTTCCCATAACCTCACTTTTATGTAGCCTTAAGGATGTATCACTCATAAGCCAATCATATACCAATAACACTAACAAGTGTCTCTCACAATGCACCCCAAGATATACCAATAAACCAAGATAAGTACAGCAACAATGTGCCTCAATGAATGCCTCAAAACCATTGTACAACAAGCCCTTTAATTCCAAGAGGGCATCCAATATGTTTACAAAGAAAACCCTCAACTAGGTTCATAAGTTCAACACTACTACATATGAAAACAATACCTCTTTTTTCTTGCAGCGTTCTATTGCCACAATTTTCCTGCCGCAATTTTCCTACCACAATTTTCCTTCCACACTTTTCCTACCACGACTTTCTTGCTGCACTTTTTCTGCAACACTTTTCCTGCCACACTTTTCTTGCTGCGATTTTCTTGCTACACTTTTTAGCAATTTTTTCATCGTGACTACTGTAGCACTTTTTTTTTCTGTGAGTATTCTGTCCCGCCGATTTTTACGTTGCACTTTTTTTTCCTGTGAGTTTCTTGTAGTGACAGCATTTTAAATGCACTTTTACCCAAATTTTCTCTATCAATAGTACTTTCCCAAATAACCTTTCACAAAATATATATTCAACCATATTCAATGGGTGATTAAATGAGAGAATTTTGTCTCTTATTTATGCTTTCATGCTAACTTCCTCAAGGGTTTACCTTCTAACCATGTTAACCCATGCTTGTACCCAGTTTAACACTTCTAATACATTTGTCCATAATAGTTTCTCCATTAGCTATTATTTAAATAATTTATTTGTATCCACTTTGACTTATAATTTACCCACTATTCATTCACTTTATTGTACCATCCCTAACCATCTTAAACCACTTTCCTTATTTTAGGGCTAACTCACTTCCAACCTTGTCCACATGGTAATTTCTCCATTAAATTTATTATTTAAATAATTTCTTTTGTATCCACTTTATTATTTAATTAATTTCTCTTTGCAACCACTTCTACTTTATTATTTAAATAATTTTTTCTTTTACAATACTTATAGTACACTCATCACTTCACTTTATTATTTAAATAATTTTTTCTTTGCAACCACTTTGACTACTTTGACATTTTGGGGCTTCTAGATGACCCATGAGGGTTCTTCAACTTCACATGGCCATAACTCTCTAACCGTGAGTTATGTGACGTTCCACATACCACCGGAAATTACATGACATGTACTATCCATATATAATAGTATTACCTTCAAATATATTAAAACGCATATCATTATACATCAAACAAACTTGGGTCTATTACCCAAACCTTTGTGCTACCAGAATCCGCTACCAGACTTTCTTCAAGGATTGACATCAATGACAACCAACCCAAATAATCAAGAGAATATGTCACAAATGTTTTTGTTGAGGATATATCATTTTAACAAGATTGTCTTAAGAATCATGAAAATGGGTATCTAGAATACAAGAATATGACTTGGAAATAAGACCAACCAAGATATCAAGGGCTTGCCAAATTGTTGGATGAAGAAAATGAGAGCGATTTAGATATCAATACTATATTAGAAGACCTAGAGAAGAATTATTGGTATAGTGACATTGTTTATTACTTGAAAAATCTAGCATATTTTGATCACTTAGTTAATCACCATTAAAGATATTTGAGGTTGAAAGCCACTAAACATAGTTCAAGGTGGCATCTATTGGAAGGATCTTGATGGTCTATTAATGAGATTTGTTGATAATCAAGAAGCCATGTTCTTGATGATCGATTTCCATAAGGGACGTTTTGGTGGAGACCAAGCTACCTAGAATACCATGAATTAGATATTGAGGGCATGTTACTGCTGGGCTACAATATTCTATAACATTCATAAACTAGTTAGGTCATGTCAGTGATATCATATCTTTTCAAGGAAACAACATCTTTCAATTTTACCCATCAATTCGTTAGGTCATGTCATTGATGGAATCTCTTTACAAGGAAACAACATCTTTTGACTTTACCCCTTTAGCCTATTATTGTATATAGGCCTTTCCAGCAGTGATGCCTAGTGATTCTTAGACTTCATTATTGAATTTAAGGACAACTATGGAAATGGACTTAAGTGGTCCTCATAACAACTAACTACTTCACAAGATGGGTCCAAGTAGTCCCTATCAAAAGAGATACTCATAGAGTGGTGAGGGAGTTCATTGAAGACAATATCATTACTAGATTTAGTCTTCTAGAAAAATTCACCATGGATAATTCCAATGATTTTAGTTGCACTAAATTGTCTAAATTTTGTTTTTAGTATGGTATTATCTTATCTCATTACTCTAATTATTATCCACAATGAAATGGCCTTACTCAATCAAGTAACAAAAAATTTATAGCCATAATAAAAAATATAGTACAAGTGATAATAAGAAGAGTTTGGATGATAATATGAAATATGATCTTTCAATGGATAGGATAACTAAGAAGAAGTCAACTAGACATAGCCCGTTTCAACTTATATATGGGATGTAAGACACTTTGTCTATTCACTTGAAACTTCTTGTGCATTATTTGCTTGAGTATTTCACAAATGACAAATAAGCTATGTAATCAAGATCCCCCAACTTATCCAGTTAGAAGAGAGGGGAAATTCCTTTGACCACTTAGTGGAGAAGCGCGAAAGAGTTAAAAAAAACATTCGACAAGAAATCTAGACTTAGTTGTTTCAGACGAGGTGACATTGTTCTAATGTGGGATACACATAAAGAAAAACCTAGCAAACATGAAAAATATGACTCTCTTTGGAGGGGATCATTCATAATAGAAGGTGTAGGTAGGAATTTTTTTTTCCATCTTATCCATTTGGATTGCGAAAAGTTACCTTTCCCTATGAATGCTCAAATCCTCAAATCTTACTATTGTGATTGCACCTAGTGCTAGATAGACTTAGAGAATGAATAAGATCTTTGACGAATATATTAGAATGCATTTATTTTTGTGCACAATTGCTTTTCATTTGTGTTTACTTTTCATATGAATATTAATTTAGTTGGAAAAATCATACACATACTTCCATTTAATTTATTTATTGTCATGCTTAGACTTAGATTTTTTTTTATTCAAGAGAGCAGTTTTTGATTTGCTAATGAGGGTGGTAGATTCACCCCAAAGTTTTATGTTTCTTTTTGCATTATATAGTGTACAAGTCACAAGTCTTTTCATACATGCTTGCATGGATTGCATGTCCCTCGATAAGAGACAAATGCTACCCTCTCATTCATATAAATACATTTGGATACTCTCATAAATGTGTCAAGTAGCTGCGTACATGAGATATCATGTTTTCCTAGGATGACTTGTAATTTTGGGTGTTTAGAAATACACCACATAAAATAATTTCATTCCACCATCTATGACTTCTCAAAGGTCAACATGAAAGGTTAAAGTTAAAATCCTAAATCAAATACAACCACAAAAGGATAAGAGTTAAAGAGAAAAGAAGTTTAAAAATCTAAGAAAAATAAAAGTTGAGGAATGCCCCTCACCAAAAGGGAAATTCCCCTAGTCCTTTCTTTTCTAAACAAATTTTGAAGAATATAATTTTTTTCAACAATGTGAACATCTAAAGAAAAAGTTTGAAGAGATAGTTAAAAAAGGTGAGGATTGTAACTCAATGAAAAGCTCCCTCTAGAAGGATATTATAAATAATGCCTAGCCAAAGTAAAGCTAGAAGCATAAAAAGGTTAAAAATATGACCTATGCATGCCTAACGCTTTGAGAGTCATCACATGGATGAGTCAACTTCCCCTTTCTTCACTAATACACATTAATTTCCTATATTTCAGCTAAAAACTTAGAAAATATGTGTTTTTCTTAGGATTTGATTCATGTATAATGGTTAATAATGTTCCCCTAGATAAGAATTAAGAAATTCTTAAAATTAATTAATTATTATTATTCTTTATTAAGAAATGGTAACCAAGTGTTACAAATTAATGATCTACTAAGAGGTTAGATCCATCATCATAGATTGATAATACATTTTGGAATGTTATTGAATATATGTTTGGGGAGCTATCCCCTATTTAAGCTTACACATATCATTTATCACCACTTTGATGGGAGGACTTATCCACTATGCCACTTGTATGTTGTATAGTCATTGTTGAAGTGGACATTCTACAATGACTTCATTGATTAACTCATTTTAAGAGAGGCATTCTTCCTTGAACATTATTATATTATACCTTTGAGCCTAGGAGGAATATTATTTTATTATACTAATACATTTTCAATGTATTATTTATTACTACTTTGATAGGAGGTAGACATTAAAATGTATTATTTCATTATTAATTTGATAGGAGGTGTACAATCTACAATGATTTGATAATTGACTCATTTTAAGAGGAGCGCTCTTCCTTGATTATTATTATATTGTACCTTTGATTCTTTTTAAAGGAGGAATATTATTTTATTATATTAAAATATTATTATTTTTAATGTATTATTTTATTATTATTTTAGATGTATTATTTTATTATTATTTTAATAATTAAATAGTTTTTAAATGTATTAATTTATTATTATGTTGATCAAGTAATGGTATTGAGATGGAACATGGTTTGTAAAGGTACCCCATTATCTCCATAAATACATTACATACTTGGATGGATTCTTGGACCAGGTCTGAAGCCGATCAACGCAAAGAATGAAATATAAATATAATTTGAGTTACAAATGGGAATAATAGTATAATCACTGGGTTCGATATATTCACTCGATATAATCACCGGGTTTGATATAATTCATTGGCAATGAGAGGATCGAAGGAAGAGGTGCAGGGGGAGACTGTGCAATTGGATATAGCCATGGATGATGACATAACTCTCTACCTCTACCAGGAAGCTGTAGACGACAAGCAGAAATACAAAGAGGGGGAGGTGGCGCTGAAATGTGAAAGAGGTGCAGGTGGAGGTGGTGCTGAAATGTGAAAGAGAACGCACAGACCAGGCTCGGTCCCATTTCTCTCCCACACTCTACCACCAGAAATAAAAACATGTGGATGTATCGCCCCTAAAACAATCACGGCCTGCAAATAAGAGAGAGCGAAATGTTGAGGAAAGCGACCAAGCTACTTCTGGCGCTCGTCGCCCCCCATGCCGTGTCCGATGCAAATTATTTGAATATCTTTGCTAGTAGGTTTTACAAGATTTTGCTAATAGGTTTTGCAAAGATTAAAGCATATGCTCTTGACGTTTTACATGAACCTCTAGTGTTATGTATTCGATAAAATGGGTGTAGTTAAAAGATTTTGCTAGTATTAATATTGCAGGGTTTTAATCATATTTGCTAGTTTTAATATTGCAGGGTTTTTATTTGAATTCATTGAGCTTAAGAGGTTACTAAACAGTGCGCCAATTCTATGAGTGTCGGATATGGAAAAGGACTTCACAGTCTGTACGGATGCCTCGAAGCAAGGGTTGGGGGCCGTGCTAATGCAGGATGGAGGAGTGATAGCCTATGCGTCAAGGAAGTTGAAGAAACACGAAGAGTTGTACGCGACTCATGATTTAGATTTGGCAGCTGTAATGCTAGCTCTGAAACTTTGGAGGCACTATCTTGTGGGGTGAAACTTTGAGGTCAAAACAGACCATCAGAGTTTAAAACATCTCTTCACTCAAAGAGATCTAAATGCCAGGCAAAGGCGATGGAGTGAGTTTATGAGTGAGTACGATTTTGGTATTTCGTACATCAAGGGAAAGGAAAATCTGGTCACAGATGCCTTGAGTAGGAGATCGCGTATCTTCTCCTTGGTAACCTTAAAGGTCAATCTGAGGGAACATGTGTTGACAAAACTCCTAGAAGACAATTGGTATTTAAAGGTTACTTCAAACCTCGAGAGAGGGAGGCAGTTAGACCCAAAGTATGAAGGATATAGTCTAGAAACAGACAGACTGATAAGATATCAAGGAAGGATGTACATCCCTGAGAATGGGGATATTCAATGCAACATACTGAAGGAAGCCCATAGAGCACTTTATTGTGTGCATCCGGGTGTGAAGAAGATGTACACAGATATGAGGAAGCTCTTCTTTTGGGTAGGCATGAAACGCGATGTAGTCCATTTCGTTGCCAAATGCCTAGAGTGTCAACAAGTGAAATCCGACCACCATCACCCGACAGGCCTCGTACAACCACATGATGTCCCTATGTCCAAGTGGGAAGTCATCTCTATGGATTTTGTTGTGGGGTTGCCGCTCACATCTCATAGACACAATTCCATTCTTGTGATAGTGGATAAGTTAACCAAAAGTGCTCATTTCATTCTGGTTAGAGACACTTATGATGTCACTGATGTGGCACGTGTGTTTGTAAGAGAGGTTATTCGTTTGCATGGGATACCTAAGAAGATCATTTTAGATAGGGACTCTAGATTCACTTCTAGGTTTTGGACAAGTTTACAGTCAACATTGGGGACTCAATTGAACTTAAGCATAGCTTATCATCCTGAAACAGACGGACAAACTGAGAGAGTAAATCAAGTCATGGAAGACATGCTTAGGATGTATGTAATGGATAATCAAACCCAGTGGGAGAAGTACCTACCTTTGGTAGAGTTTGCCTACAATAATAGTTATCATAGCTCCATCGGAATGCCACCCTATGAAGCTTTGTACGGGAGGCCACGCAAAACACCATTGAGTTGGGATAGACTAGAAGACCGAGTAACAATTGGGCTAGAATTGATTCAAGAAATGGAGGAATAGGTGATTCAGATTAGGCAGAGACTAAAGGAAGCACAGGATAGGCAGAAAAGCTATGCAAATGCACACATGACCGACCGAAGTTATGAAGTCAGAGACTAGGTTTTCATTCGTATCAGGCCTAATAAGAGTACCATACGGTTCGAGAAGGGGACAAAGTTGTCACCTCAATTTATAGGACCATTCAGGATCCAATAGAAAACTAGACTTGTTGCATATCGTCTCGTACTGCCACCGCACTTGCATAAAACTCATAATGTATTTCATGTATCTGTTTTACGTCATTATTATGATGATGAGTCACATAAACTAAATTGGAAGGAATTGCAAGTATCGAACGTGGGAACCCTCACAGTAGAACCGTTACGCATATTGGACCGTAGAGTCCGACAGCTCAGAAACCGTCTGGTAGACCAAGTTAAGGTCCAGTGGGACAAGTATAGTCCAGGATCTGCTACTTGGGAAGATGCTGAGACATTACGACGAGACTATCCCTCACTTTTTTT
>SNQJ01S0140968.1:3177-24947 GCA_010110895.2 Picea sitchensis
TACTCCAGTCAGTTGGAGTAACCCTGTAAACAGGATTTCTTTTGGACCCGATATGTTGAAAGAAATGGAACATAAATTTACTCAGATAAAACAAAATCTGAAGGTTGCTTAGAACTGACAGAAAAGTTATACTAACCAAAAGAGAACTCCAAGGGAGTTCAAAATGGGAGACCATGTATATATCAGAATTAAGCCCAAAAGGAGTTCCCTGAAAACGGGATCTTGTGCCATGTTGGCACCTCGGTATTGTGGACCCTTTGAGGTTCTAGATAGAATGGGGCCTGTAGCCTATAGGCTAGCACTTCCTCCCACAGTAAAAACACATAATGTTTTCCATGTTTCATTATTGAAGAAATATGTACATGATGCTAATCATATAATTGACTGGTCAGTGATCCAGGTGGAACCGGAGGGAGAATTTCTGCCAGAACCCCAATGCATATTGGACACAAAGGAAACCTTGCTCCGGAACCGAACCATTGCACAGGTCAAGGTGCAGTGGAGACATTTTGGCCCAAATGAGGCTACATGGGAAATGGAGGATGCCATGAGATATCCATATCCGATTTCGTTTACTTCTGTACACACAATTCATGTTAATAGATAGAACATAAAGGATGATGTTCCTTTAAGGGGGAGGGAATTGTAACACCCTGTTTCCCCCAGTTTGTAAAAATAACTGGACTGGCAAATAACTATGGAAAACTCAGAAATGTGAATATGTGATGTGAATGGACCTTGTGGAAAAGGTCGATGAATGTGAATAATATTATGAATTTATATTGCAGGACTTCTGAGAGGGGATATGCTGAAAAAGAGACCACGATGGCTACAGAAAGGCAGTGGAAGGCACCTGGAAAGGTGGCGTTAACTTCCACCAAAAATCAATACCGTAATTGGACTCTATTGGCCCGGAGAACCAAAAGCGGCTCACTGGCCCCGAATTAAATGTCTCGCAGGCTGGTAGGTACATGGCTCCTCAAGAATTAATGAGGGATGGGGAGGTGAACCGCCCATCCGTAGAGCCATTAGGCATGACCAACCGAGGGAAATCATGCCACACGCAACCTCGCAAGAGGATAAGGCATGAGGGAGAAGCGATTGGGGGGCAGACGCGAGGGGAGAAAGAGAACTCTGGTTATATGCAGAGTGGGTGATAGCAGAGAGGAAGGAGAGTAACCTTCGCTCCTGGTCACTAGAAAACAGAGACGCAGTCTCACAACATCATGGTCTCAGCTTGGGGGTGGCTAGCGGTAAATCCGTTGGGAGTCGTTGAGCCTATGGTTGGGTGGAAACGAGCACCCCTCTCAGCAGTTTCACAACCCCTGGTGTTACCTTCTGATAAGTGTTTTGCCTTTGGCATCTTGAAATATATGTATGCTGACATTTATGATCATAAGCTGTAAAATTGTGAATAATCTCATTATAAGAATGTCTTTATGGTGTCTTGATCAGTACTAGTAGTTGTATGTTTATATGGAAAGACTATGTATGGCTTATGTTATCATAAATCATTATTTATATGCATACTTATCTAATTCAGACTTCACTCCTGGTTCTCGAGAGAGAGATACCCTTATCTGCCTCAGATAGTACCCTAGGTAAACCTCCCCATAGAGATACCCTTCTCAAAAAGGCCCATCAAGAACCTAGGAAAGAGACGTGAAGGAACAAGGCCTTAAGAAATCCATGATAAGTATCGAATCGATGGACGAGATCCCATCAAGAGATCGGTGGTCACTCATGACTGTCAGGTCGCAAGAAGAAACTGGAGGGTTAAGTGCCTTAACCCTGAATAGGTGTTGATCGACAGACGAGATCCCGTCGGGAAATCTGTGGTCACCCATGACCGTTAGATTGGTAGGAAAAAGTAGGGGGTTAAATGTCTTACCACTTTGTCTTTCTGTGTCTTCGTGGTTAGAGAAGAGATCAGGATCGTAGATCCCCAAGGTCCATGAGAACATCTGGACCATCGATTTTTCCACGTTTAGGAAGTCGTGGGAGAATGCACAAGTTAGGAACATGTCTGAGCCATCATATCTCAGCTGAAAAACCTGATAGTTTTTGGATCCGTCAGGAGATACCCGAGGGTTAAACCCCCAGTGAATAGGGGTGAAAGCCACGAAATAGACCTGGACCATCCGATTAAAGGAGGCCACGTGTCGTGAGATTTCCCATTTCGAGAAATCGGGAATCGGGAACTCGAGAGTTATGGTGATAAGAGATCGAGATGTTATATGGTGGAAACCCCGAAGTTGTTGTAGACCGACCGATTTTGGAAGGCTACGTGCCGAGAGATTACACGTTTCAGGAAATCGGGGATCGGGGATTTGGGAGTTTCGTTGATAAGAGGTCAGGCTCTCGCCTTGAGAAATCCCGACCGAAGAGAGAGTATGGTCATGTGGGAAGAGGTCATATTGACCAAGGCATAACCCAAGGGGATAGTCACCGATTTAGTCTTGTTTGGCACTTCGACGTTTCGACACTTGGGATACCGAAGGGGATGTTCCCTCGTGCTCTCAAACTCTGAAATCTAGACTTATAAATATCGAGATTTAACATGTGTTTAAGTCTCGATGAATGGACAAGAGTCTTTCGGAGGATCTCAGGGTCTATAACGATCATCATATGTGAGGAAGAGATGTCAACTTTAAGCTGGGGAGCGAATGCACCTTAGGGTAAGTGGCGAGCAAATATGAACGACCAAAGTCCACCTGCCCAGATCTACTGCTGAGGCTTCATTCCGGGGCCCCTTGCTGTTCTTCCTTTAGCGATGAGGGGGGGGGTCCAGAATCAAGCGCGCAACTCTGGAATGGTCAAGATTTATTCTCCTTGATCGACAACATTCAGGCGAATTCCGGACCCCCCTTGCCATTTTGCCTTTAATGGGGGGGGCGGGGGGGTCTAGAATGGTATTGCGTGTGAAGTGGGACCCGTCTTCTATCATGTCGCCCACCGTGTCATGTTTCTACTCTCACCACCTGTACTCCACTCAACCGCACGACAGGGCCATTCCTAATTGCCATTTGCTAACCCTATAGGGATTCGTCCCTATTGGCCAGTCACTAACCCTGTCGGGGTTCCGCGGTTGCAGATTCAAACGATTTGACATCCCTATAGCACTGAGGCACAAAATACAAAGAAGCGCCATGATTATTTTACCTATGATCAGGACCCACGATCACATGGGAGCAGAGAGAGAGAAAGAGCTAGCTTACGCTAGGCCTCTGTAAACATTCGAGGGCTCTGATCCTACAGAAATCAACGAAAGCTTGATTATGGTAGTGGGTGTGTTATATGACAGATGCATTGTGCCACCATTCTACCAAGGTCAGCAACTTGATCCATTATGTTTGTTTATCATAAGAAAATAAACAAATATACTCTTCTAGAAATTTATTCACAATCACCATTTTCCCATTGGATTGAGGACGATAAGAGGAGTTTGTTCGATATGTGTTATATTCTTTGCACAGATATAAGAGGGGGGTAAGTGGGGGGAGAACTAGGCCCTCCTATGGGAGGTTAGATGGGGAGAATACCCCTTGTCCATGGGGTTTTCAGGGGGGAGGGAGATCCCCTGCATGGGTGTTGGGGGTAGCTCCAACCCCACCCAAAAAAAAAATAGTTTTGTGTCCGTTTTTGGGAAGTTTTTGGCACATTTTTTCTTCCAATGGTTTTGTATTTTCAGTTAAGGAATTAGGGTTGTTGACTAATCCAAGTTATTTTATTATTATTTTGCATGCCACTAGATCCTATATGTATATTGTATTGTAAACAATGTATGATGTGATGAATATAGAAGATGTTGGTTTTCCAGGGGACAAATTTCTGTGTAATATGTGTATTTTCCATTGTATCTTTTATGTTATTTTATTGAAATTTTGTTTGTAGTATATAATTGTAAAAGGTTAAAATCTATATTTTGTATCAAAGAAATTATTGGCTTCAGGGGACGCCTTTGTGGTCATGGTTTTGGCTAGAGACTGTGATATGTCATGTTACAGTGGGAGATCTGTAATATTAATTCTTCAAGCGAAAATAAATGGAGAGAAGTTTGAAAATAGGGATCACAAATTTAATGGGAAACATTTTGAGTTGTGGAAGCTCAAGATGGAAGATTTTTTGGTAGACAAAGATCAATGGATCATGGTGTGGATCCAAGTAATACACCTACAGGAATGTCACAAGATGACTGGAAAAGTTGGATTGGATGGTGAAGAGCACAATCTGATTATGTCTCTTAGATTTAGTATTATTGAGTGTGTCAGGGGAAGATACATCCAAAGAGTTATGGAATGCGTTGGGGAACTTGTATCAATGTAAGTCCCTAATAAATAAACTATTCCTGAAGAATAAGTTGTATAACCTGAGGGTGAGAGATGGAGACTTGGTGACAAAGCATCTGAATCCTTTCAATAATGTGGTAAGTTAGTTATTATCTGTTGATATTAAAATTTCAAATGAAGATAATTTTATTAGTTTACTATTCTCTTTACCAAAATAGTGGGATAGTATGTGTTGTGTTGGTTTTGTCACTTGGGTGAGACAAAACACAACACTTGCATGTTTAGATAAGACTATTAAACAAGACAGAAGTTTGTGAGTGTGTTAGATAAACCAAAAGCACATGAAAATATAGAAATAAAACTAAAAACAACTAAGAAATAAATGTTAGAAATATTGAGAAACTTAGAACCATGAAAATCAAACAATGACTAGCATATTGCTACCAATGGATCAATAGATTAGTAGGAAAAACATTGTAGAGAAAGGAAAGGACTTATGATTCCCCTCTTCCTCCTTGGGAGGGCTCTTGAGTTCCCTAATTGAGAGATCTTCTCTGCTTACAATGGAAGAAATGACAAATGGTGAATAAAAACAATGCCTATTCCCTCAAGAGTTGAGTGGAATGGCCTATTGCAATGGTGCTTGAAGGCTTCAAAGAGAAAAGAGGATTCTCAAAGAAGAATTATTGAATCATAACAACACCTTGAAGCTCTTGGTTTCTTAGCACACCCATGGCTCTTATTTATAGCCTCAATTCATGTAAAACTGTAATTGGTTCATAGTGTGAACAATGGGCCTTTTAGGGCACTCTCTAGCCCTTGACCAACCTCCAAGCTAGATTTCTCTCAGATATGAGTGTCATATCATGTTGGGGGTCAGAGTAGAAGTGGTTGAGGGGCTAACAATATCCATAAATGCATCATTCATAGAAGTGCGCAGATTTTCTCCTAGACAGACGCTCATTTTGCGCATAGTGCTCACTAAGGGCTGTGTTGGCCCACGCATACTCTGCACTGTGCACACACTTCCTACACTTCCTTTGGTGAATTTGCGCACTTTGATTTTTGACCCAATTATATAGTTTTTTTCCTTTTGATGGAATTTGGTGTTGTAGGTGGACTAATTGTTGTTGACATTGATGTGTTTCTTCAACCATTGTGTGCAATGTTGCGAACAATTTTTTAGTGATAATAGATGCCCCTTGATCTGTGAGGTTAGGATCATACCCATAGCTGAAAAACATCAATGTTTCTTTTTCCGAGAGTGCCATTGTAAGGAAGAATGAAGAGAGGAAATGAAAGAGCGATCCATCAGAGGGAGAGGGAAAACTATGGGACCCAAACCTTTCTATAGGGAGAAAAAAAAATCTATGTACAAACGAGGCAGGCATACCCCATGCTCATGTCATGAAACCAAAATGTGAGATTGTAAATGAAGATGGATGTTGATGTAGATAATTGAAGTGCCCTCAGGGGCGGTTGATAACGACATATGATAGTTCTGAATGGTGAATGGACTCTGAAGTGAGGCAAGGATGACTGTAATAATTTTCGATGACTCGTAGGAATTAATGGCCTAACAAATTCAGAGGTCTTCAACTGGTATGAAACAAATACAATAGTCGCATAGTAATACCCACCTTAACATGATAGTTTGTTGAAGCCAAATGTTATGGGGGTCAACGGGATCAAAGAGAAATGATGATTCTTTATGTGTCATCTGAGACCCCTCATTGTAAAGATAATGAGAGTCAAGATACTACATCCCTTATGGAAACTATGTTGAGGTCGACAAGAAG
The DNA here is from genome assembly GCA_010110895.2 of Picea sitchensis. Taxonomy (NCBI): domain Eukaryota; kingdom Viridiplantae; phylum Streptophyta; class Pinopsida; order Pinales; family Pinaceae; genus Picea; species Picea sitchensis. Next base: position 9,266 of record SNQJ01S0140968.1, read on the forward strand.
CGAGGCACAACTCTAAGAAGAAAAGGGCTTCATGAAATACACTAAGTAATTGATGATATCGGGTACTGACGGGTAACATGAATGAATTCAATATGTTTTGGGACTCAAGACTGCCCTTGATTGGGGAATTTTGAAGGATGACTAACAACAACCATAAAACTAGATCTAGTGTTAGGGGGACGACTAGATATGGGGTTAAACTATTCCAGAGGCTAACAAGGTGGACAAACTTAGAGATCATGGGTACATGGACTTGGGATTCTCAGGGTTGGTGAATGATGTCAATGTGAAGAAAAGAGTGGATTCCCCAACCAAGGGTGAAAAGGGTTTCTTTTCTAGGAAAAAGAAGGCCATTAAGGATGATGGCAAAAAATCTATGTATATGATGAAAACAAAGGATTTTTACAATTACCAAAGAAATAAAGAATAATTTGGATTGAGTATATAGATACAGAAACAGGTGCCCCTATGAATGATAGCTTGGCCTATTAGAGTGCAAGTTTGCGAAAGAGAAATAGTGGAGGGTGGGGGACCCATTGGTGGGTTTTTGTATTAGGTAAATGGATGGAGGACAATCTACAGATGGGAAAACTAATGGTGGATGAGATGGAGGGCTAATGATACTGCAAAGATGAAGTCAATAGGACCAAGATGATATGACTTGGGAATCCATTGGGAAGGTTAGAAATATGATGAGAATAAGTACGGGGTTCATTATCATAAATGAAAAATAAGATCGAGACTCCCATCCCAAGGGAATGAAATCAGCATGAGTGTCCAGTTTCCAAGGGGAACTAGGAATGGGACAACTCATGTGGGGGAGAGTGCTACTAGTTGAAAGTACCCAAATGTACAAAAGGTAAAGATACTGTAGATCCGGATGTAAGGACCCTAAAGGTAAATGTCAGAGGCTGTGACTGGGAATTTGGGTAATGTCTTGGGGGACAGTATCCCAAACCATGATTTTCCCTTGTAGGGTGGGGGGAATCTAGGATAAGTGGTGTAGTGAAGTTTTCAGGGAAATCTTGAGGTGATAGTTATTCGATTGGTGGAACTGTGATGTGAGGAGGGGCCTCAGTGATAGGATTAGTGTCTCTGATATCTTTTCCATTAGAATATACTATACATACTTGGCTAAAGGGTGTAGGATGGGTGGTTCTCCATGATATGCCCCCAATAAAGATGGGTCCTTGAAAATTACAAGACCCATGTCGATGATTAAAAAAGAGTCTGAGTTTGTGCGAACAAGGGGAAGACTATTATCAATTTTGGAGGAATGATTAGGCTCATAATGTGTAAGTTGGTCGATGGTGATGATTTTCCCGTTATGGGGGAACATCATCGTTCGAAACATAGAAGAGGATACTGCCTTCATAGCATACATGTAGCTACGTCCAAACAAGATATTGTAATAGAGTGGGGTGTCGATAAATTCGATGTCAATGAGAACAATTTTTCTTGCAAGTTCTACATGGACATTTCAGAAGAGCCCTTCTGGGGACGATGGGCGACCGTCATAAGATCTCAGGGTGATGGTATATGGTACTAGCTCAGGTGGACCAAGATTTTTCCATACTACTTTGGACATGCTGCATGTGGATTCACCTTCATCGATGATGCATCGATGAATTGTGATGTTCCATATCTTAACTAGTATCTAAAAAGATACCAGAGCGGGGAGGCGTGGTTCTCCCCTATCTAGGTCAAAGGTTATGAATCGAGTATCATCTAGTTCGACTTTCCCCAAGGTGTAAAGAGAGGATTTTCACTAAGATGGAAATGTTTTGAGGACCTCCAATACAAACATGGTTGCAGGAGACTGTGCTAAGTCATCGAACTCACTATATTTATGGGCTTCCCTAGCATGATGGTTATGTACATTCCATCGTAACGACATATGGGGAATTTGAGGGTTTGGTTCAGTGTTAGGGCATGGAATCATCAATGGTTGTCCAACTATAGCTAGAGCCACTTATGAGGTGGTTGGGGTAGATTCAAGGGGAACACCGCATTGCAGACCGTGTGTTTTCAGAAGAATCTCTTCTTCATTGGTAAGAAGGATATTGCGATCGGCCAGATTTCTAGGTTGATTGGGACCTGGGTTTTGATACTTCGCCATTTGGGGTGGAGTAGGGTGGACATCATATTGGTTATTCATCACACCTTAGTGTGGATTAGGGTTTTGCAAAATGGTCGGAGGTGGTGGTTGCAATTATTGTTTTGGGGCCTTCTTAGGGGTAGGTGGCACTGGAGGACGTTGCATGTTCATGGATTCTTTCATCCATTTAAAGTCAGAAATTTGGGGGAAATGTTGTGTATAATGTCCATACTCACCGCATAGAGTGCAATGGAAGTTCATTCTAAGGTTATTGTTATTCCCTTATCGTGGTTGATTGTTATTGGTGCCCCCTTGGAGGTTTTGGTTTCCTTGATTCTGGTTCCCCCCAGCAAGATGGTTTTGTTGAGGGTTATTTCCTCTTGGTCCCAAGTTGTTATCATTTTGGTTTTTCCCTTTCTTCTTGGAATTATTCAGAGAATGGGTTGTATTTTCCATATTCAATTATTCAAAATTATCAATATGTTGAATGGGAGAGGGTTGAACAAAGTTAACACCGGCATGTGGCTGTTGTGGTGGAGGAGCAACCGACTCTGTCGGACCAGGAAATGGAAAATATGGATTGTTTTGTGGAGACAATCCATATGGAGTGTAGGAAGTTGAAGAACTTGCACTACTGTTGAGGTTATATCCAAGGGTTGAGGGTGAACTCATACATTGTTGAGAGACTAGATGCATCATGGGTATCGGTGGGGGTCCACCGAATGGTGGAGGGGAAACAATAGAATATGACTGTTGGTGGGTGGGAGGAGGGTAATGAGGCCTCCCTCCATATGCTTGTGGATATGTATGTTCCCCATAAGTGGGTGATGGGTGATCGTAAGGGTTGAGATGGGTCATATAACCAATCAACCCATCCACAGCATGGGACATCCCAGGTTTGTCCAGACCGAATGGTATGGGTCGGGGTGCATCAAGCAATATTGTGTATAGGTAACCTGAATGGGCATAAATGAGGTCAAACTATTGGGCCTTGCTGATAACTTCTTCTTCTAACTAAGGAAAAATTGATGTTACATCCTTGGAAATAAAAGATACGAGGGATTTGAGAAACCAATCGAGACATTGTTCTTTGGTGGTTTCTTCTTTACAAAAACTACATCGTCGACGCCATTCATGGATGTGGTCAGATATATGGATAGCAGTGGTTTGTTTGAAATCAGAGAGAAGTTCTAAGTCAGTATCATGACAAACTAGTAGTTGAAAAAATGATAGAAAGGCCTTGGCCAATGATTCAAAGGTCACATGTGACCCTGATTTTTCGTCCACATACCATTTGGCTGATGAGTCTGTCAGATTTCTTTGAAATAACCTCAAGCGGATGGAATCATCCATGATGATGTTTGAAGAGAACCATAAGTGAAATTTCATAACATGGTTGGTGGGATATTCCCCCGGTGTTTCTTCAAACTTTGGAATATTTGAAGGTAGTTTGGTAGGCATATTGGGCCATGTGGGGTCATGTAAAATGGGATCATTTTTGAGTTTGGTCAAATCAAGAATGTTGAGGGATGCCAAGTATGGCATAGGGATATTTGGCGGAGGATTAGTTCCATCCATTGTGTGAGTAGGTAATGGAGATGTCCCTTGAGGGGGATTTGGTGGGGTGGTACTTCTCCCTTAAGAAGAAGTTTGACCCCCACCTCCTTGTGAAGGGGAACTGACTGATGGATGGCCTAGGGAATTTGACCCAAGTAAAGTGGAACCAAGTAAAGATGATCCCAACATAGTAGCACTCACTCGGGTGTGAGATGGTTGATTCAGTGAGTTGGCAAGAATAGGGACTCCTCCTAGAATATGAGGGAGATTCTGCAAGTGTCTAGAATGATGGGGATTCTATGTTTCCCCTATGGTTTCTGACTATAAAAAGTGAATGTGTGAAAAATGGTGACAAGAGAGAAATAAATGAACAAGAAATTTGTATATTTTTTACCTTCACAAGATAGTATAACTCACAATTGAATGTAATCAAATGAACATCATATATAAATCAACTGTAAATAAACAAGTATGTGGATAGGTGGATTTTTTCCACATGGGGGAACAATAAAAACAAATGCTCATGTCCTAAAATACCTAAGGTCCTTCCTCTCGATTAGCACTGGGCCTTCCAATAACACTCAATAGTGGGGTATGAATCCACTGGAAGAGGAACTAGTGAAGGTTGAAGTAATAAGTTATAGTGAGGGGTAGAGGGTGCATATCTCGAAAGAACTAGTGATATTTCCCAATAGCCACACAAAATATGATCAAGGTGCAATTGCAGCCCAAAATCGCCACCTTGATGGATATGCTAAGTTCGAACACTATGTACCTCATTCAAAGTGATACATTTATATTTTCAGCCTCAGAAATTGGTCATGAGTTGGATTCCCTCAGAAGATTTGGGTGACTCAAGGAAGGATGCATAGAACAACCAGACCTAGGCCTTCAATCCTTCATGAGTATCTCCCTGCCTTATGGTGTAGGAACACTTGACATGGAGGATTTGAAAGTTCCCTATTTATCAACTTATATTGTTTGAAAATGTGAGAACCTAATAACGGGGGATTATTTGGATGCCTACCCTCGAGATCCTACCTAGGACTAAAAAATTCTTTCGGCACCCCCTGTCAAAGAAAATTTAGTGTGTTTTTAGAAAATTCTTAGATGTGGTGGGATGAGAGACTGGGGTCATGGAACAACCTCGTTTGAATGAATTGGTGTGGATAATTTCTAAATAAGTGGTCATATATTTCATAATTCCTTTGGAGAAAATGGACTTTGACCTCCACTATTCTAGAAATCGTGTGTGTGAGGAGTGACTTTGTGTGCAAGAAAGTGAAAAGTGTGTAAATATTTTAATAAGTTAAGTGTGCGATTGCAACATGTGGACTTCCTATGCTCCTTACAAATATTCTTACCTAGCTTACTATGTGTCTTTGGTACAACCTTGAGAAATATTTAAATCCCTAAAGAACTAGCAATGTGGACATATGGGTCCTTACAAATCCTTTAAACTCCTTAAATTTTTTGTCTATACTAAGAAATATTTGAAACTATCCTAGAATTGTAGACATGTGGGCATGTATGGGCCCATTACTTTGATCTTTAAACTTCCCTAGATTGTGATCTAAACTAATAAAGCATTTAGAAACTATCCTAAGTTTGCAAACATGTGGGCATGTATGGGCCCTTACAAAGCTTTAAGATGATCTCAAAAACTAAGAGGAAACCTAGGGGGGCTTTTGTCCTCTCCTAAATATTCTTTAAGGGAGATGAAATTTCTTTTTAACCATGTTTTTGATTCTCAAGATCACACTAGGGTGCAGGGGAAGATCATACTTGAGGGTAAAAATTAACTTCTAGTCCCATTTTAAGTGATTGTGTATGAAAGCAATAACTTCAACTTCAAATTTTACAAGCCAGATGAGCCATCCATGTGGCAAAAAAGAAAAAGAGGAGAATAGTGATTCTTTTTACCCACTAAGTGTCTATGTTATCTAACCTTTCTTATGAGAAATAAATGCAAGTGGAGTGTAGTTTCCTTACAAAGTGCATGAAAATAAAAATATGAAGGCTAGGGGCCCTCAAACCATTCATAAAAACCCTTACAATTTTGAAAAAGTGGACTTATGCGCAAGTTACATTTATGATAGGTGAACAGAGGGAGCACAATGCATATATTAATTAAGCATGTTTCACGCATGGTGCATGTCTGTGGGCCTGAAAAACCACGCACTTCCTGTCATGCGTCGGGGGAGAAATTTCCAAGTGAAATACTCCTTCCTCAACTCTGAATTTTGACTATGGCAGATTGGGCTAGGCCATTTTTGGTACCTGCAAGTCAAAAAAATCAAAATGAAGTGCTCTCAAGTCTCAAATAGGGAGGAATTCGATACCGATCCCTAGTATGGTCGCCAATGTGTTGTGTTGGTTTTGTCACTTGGGTGAGAAAAGCACAATAGTTGTATGTTTATATAAGCTTGCTAAACAAGATAGAAGTTTGTGAGTGGGTTAGATAAACCAACCAAACATGAAAACAAATAAATACAACTAAAAAAAACTAATAAATAAATGTTAGAAAGATTGAGAAACTTATAACCAAGAAAATCAAACAATGACCAAGATATTGGTACCAATGGATCAATAGATTAGTAGGCAAAACACTGTAGAGAATGGCAGGGACTCTCTTCCTCTCTTCCTCCTTGGGAGGGCTCTTGAGTTCCCTAATTGATAGCTCTTCTCTCCTTCCAATGGAAGAAATGAAAAATGGTGAAGAAAAACAATGTTTATTCTCTCAAGAGGTGAGTGGAATGGCCTATTGCAATGGTGCTTGAAGGCTTCAAAGAGAAAAGAGGATTCTCAAATAAGAATTATTGAAGCATAACAATATATTGAAGATATTGGTGTCTTAGTACACCCATGGATCTTATTTATAGCCTCCATTCATGGAAAAATGTAATTGGTTCATAGTGTGAACAAGGGTCCTTTTAGGGCACCCTCTAGCCCTTGACCAACCTCCAAGCTAGATTTCTCTTAGATATGAGTGTAAAATCATGTTAGGGGTTGGACTAGAAGTGGTTGAGGAGTTGACAAGATCCATCAATGTGTCATTTATATAAATGTGCATATTTTCTCGTAGACAGTTGTTCATTTTGTGCATAATGTGTGTTGAGGGTTGTGTCGGCCCACACATTATGCGCGTGCTTCCTTTGGTGAATTTGCACACTTTGATTTTTGACCCAATTATATATATTTTTTCCTTTTGATGGAATTTGGTGTTGTAGGTGGACTAATTGATGCTAGCATTGATGTGTTTCTTCAACCATTGTGTGCAATGTTGTGGACGATTTTCAGTGATAACAATATGGTTGTGGCTAGGTAGTAATAAAACTATCTTGAGTTTCGATGATGTGGTCTCATCCTTGTTGTCAGAGGATACAAGATGGAAGAACATGGAAGGATAGAGAACAAATGCATTATTTGCAAGAGGATTCTCCCATGATAAAAATATGTCTAAGTCCTAAAGTGGGAGATCTAAGTCTAAGGGTATATCTAAATCTCCCAGAAATTTTGTAAAGGTATGCTAGAGATGTGTAAAATAAGGGCACTTCAAGAAGCAATGTAGATCCAAAAGCATTGAGAATGTGAAGGGATCTGAAGTTTCTCCCTCTACAGAAGAAAATACCTGAAAGGAAGAAGGAGGATATGTGTACTTGGCTTCTTCAAGAACACATGCAAATCATTAGGCATGAATAATTGAATCAAGTGCATCCTTTCATATTACTCTGCATAGGGATTGGTTCTATGAATATGACAGGTATGTTCAAGGTAATGTTTTCCTAGGTGATGAATCGAAAACTATAATCATAGGACAAGGAAAATTAAAGTTGAGGCTCAAATATGGAAGGATTATAACACTTCCTGGTGTTCTGTACATCCTAGGATTCACCATAAATTTTATTTCTGTAAGGAAAATGGACGATGCATGGGTAAAAACAATATTTGAAAAAGAAACTTGAAGGATGGTTCAAGGAGAAATGGTGCTTTTGAAGGAAGTTCGGATTGGAACTATGTATAATATGCAAGTAATCACTATTAGTAATGGGTGTAATAGTTCCATTGTTATTTATATTGGAGCAAAAGAAGAAAAAAACTACTACAGTCTCTAGAGAAAAAGTTATGCTATGGCATCAAAGACTGGGGCATATCAGAGAGAAGGTTCTTCAACTACTACATGGTAAAGGTATGGTTTAAGGTATCTATAACCTCTCTCTAGGTTTTGATTTATGTCAACATTTTGTTTATGTGAAGAAGAATTGGGTAAGATTCCCCTCTGGTACAACGAGGGAAGAAGGAATTTTACAACTAGTGTACAATGATGTGTTTGGACCTGTGACTCTTCCATCATTGGGAAAATCTGTGTACTATCTCTCATTTATATATGCTTTCTCGAGGAATACTTGGATATATTCCCTCAAGAAAAAATATGAATTCTTTGAAAGGTTTAAAGAGTTTAAGGCTCTTGTTGAGAATCAAACAAAGAAAATAATTAAGGTTTTGAGGACAGATAATGGTGGTGGTATAAAGGTATAATAATACTCCTTATACACCTTAGTATAATGGAGTTGTAGAAAGGATGAAAATGACGTTGATGAAAAATAAAGGTGCATTCTTAGTGGTACTGAGTTAGGGAAATAATTATGTGCAGAGGCAATGGGTATTTCATGTTACCTGGTCAATCGATCACCCTCATCAACATTGGATTACTAGACTCCACATGAGGTATGGATTTCTAAGAAAACCTCTCTCACACATCACCAAGTATTGGGTTGTGAGGCCTATGTTCATGTTCCAAAGGAAAACATGAGTAAGCTAGATAAGAAGATTGAAAAGTATATCTTTATTGGGTATAAAGATGGTCGCAAAGGTTATAATCTTTGGAAACTAGAAACTAAGAATTTTGTGTATAATTGAGATGTGGTATTTAGATAAATGAATGATGTTTTCAAACATGAATGCCTACCAAGTAAGGAAAAACTAGAGAAAATAGAGTTTGAGCCAAACATGAATCAGAAGAAGAAGATCCTCATACTCTAGTATTGAGTAGATCATAGCAGGAAAAATTCTACCGGAAAGGTATACTCCACCTGATTTCCATTCAAATTTTTCTTTGTCTATTACTGATGATGATCCTAGAACTATTAGGGAGGAAGTGGATTCATAGGATGGAAAACTCTGGAAAAGGGCCATGGTTGAAGAAATGGTATCCTTGGATAAGAATGAGGCTTGGGATCTAGTGTAGTTTCTGATTGGAAGAAATACCATTGGTACAAAATGGGTATTTGAAAGGAAGCTGAATGAAAAAGCCAAAGTGGAGAAAACAAATATCAGTTATTAGCAAAGGGTTATTCCCAGGTTGTGGGAATTGATTTTAGTGATATTTTTTCTCATGATTCCAATTCAACTTCTATTAGATTTTTGTTATATGTTGTTGTTGTGTTTGATTTTGAAGTAGAATAGATGGATGTGAATAGAACATTCCTGCATGGGGATATATAAGAATAAATATACATGAAGCAGATAGAGGGACTTACTGTGAAGAGAAAGAAGAAGATGGTATGCAAGGTGAAAAAGTCCATTTATGGATTAAAACAATAACCAAGGATGTGGTATCCAAAATTTGATACTTGTATGTTGGGACTGGGCTTCACAAGAAGAAAAGAGGATCATTGTGTATATTTTAAATTAATTGGTGATCATTTGATTTATTTGGTATTGTATGTGGATGACATTTTGTTGATAGGAAACACCAAGGATATTATCCAAGATGTGAAAACGTAGTTGTCCTCTAAATTTGACATGAAGGATATTGGTACTACAAATTTCATTTTGGGCATGGAAATGAAAAGAGATCAGAAAAATAGGAAACTCTGGTTAAATCAGATAAAATATGTTGAGACAATATTGCAGAGGTTGAATATGCAGGAATATAAACCAGTCAGGGTCTGCATTCCTATAGGTGTAAATTTATCTGGAGATCAATGTCTCAAGACATAAGAAGAGGAGAAGGAAATGTCTTGTGTTCCATATCTGAGTGTGGTTGGCAGTTTGATGTATGCAATGGTTTGTACTAGACCAGACATTGCACATGTAGTGGGAATTTTGAGAAGGTATATGTCAAAACCAGGGAAGGAGCATTGGACATCAGTAAAGAGAGTTTTTAGGTATTTTTGTGGCACTACTAGTTATGGATTGTGCTACCAAGTTGGAAGACCAGGTTTGGACAGAGTGTTGGACATACATGTCTTTGTGGATGCAGACTGGGATAGATATATGGATCGTAGAAGATCTACAGGAGGGTATGTGTTTAATCTGTTTGGAGGAGCAATCAATTGGATGAGAAAAAGATAGTCTATGGTGGCACGTTTAACTACATAAGTTGAATACATGGAAACCACTCATGCAATCAAGGAATCAATATGGTTACAAATATCATGTTCAAGTATTGGGTTCGTACAAAAGGTTGTAAGGATATATTGTGACAATCAGAGTAAAATTTGTTTGGATAAGAACTTTGATTATCATTCAAAGAAAAGCATATTGATGTTCAATATCACTTTATGAGAGACATGGTTGAGTAAAAGAAGGTGTTTACTGATGACAGTGGACACTTTGAAGAATTTTGCAGCGTCATTAACAAAATATGTGAGCATTGATAAGTTCCCTCGGTGTAGAGGATCTATGGGAATTATTGCCCTGGATTGTTCACTATGTAACCATGTAACCCAATGTATGAAAAAAAACAAGTGGGAGAATGTTGGATATGTGTTATATTCTTTACTGGTTTTTGTGTCCATTTTTTGGTGGTTAACTGCACATGGTTTTTCGCTGATGATTTTCTATTTTCGGTTAAGGAATTAGGGTTTTCGACTAATCTAGGTTATTGGATTAGGGTTTTGGATTTCGTTGGATCCTATATGTATATTGTATTGTAAAAAATGTGTGATGTGATGAATATAGAAGATGTTGGTTTTCCTGGTTTGAGTGTCCAAGGGAAAAATCTGTGTGTAATATGTGTATTTTCCATTGTATATTTTTTGTTCTTTTATTGAAAATCTATTTGCAGTAAATAATTGTACAAGGTTAAAATATAAAGAGTTGTGAGCCAATTGAGTACCCAAACAAGAAAATAATTCAATCCAAAAATTATCAATGAAAAATGTATCTCTACCACTTACAATAATATTGGGGTTTTCATGTAGCTTATGAATTGTTTCAATGAATGTTGTAGCTATTATACATCACTACCATGATGGAATTATTTCCTTCATACTTTGGTAGACCTATAATAAAATATATTGAGACCTTTCCCAATGTGAACTTGGTATGGATAATGGTTTTAGAAGACCCGTGGTCTGGATTGACTCTCGCTTATTCTATTGGAAAACCAATAATTTAGCCACAAAATTTTGAACGTCAATTTCAAGACCTTATAAAAAAAATACTTCTTGATCATATGGTAAGTTTTAAAGAACCCTAAATGTCCTCATATAGCAAAAGTGTACAATTCCAAAAGGACCTTATGTTTGAGTTGACGTCTTACATAAATATAAGAAATCTTGATACCACAGTGAATGATTATTCCAAAAACGTTTATCTAATGCACTTGGTTCCTATTGTAGTTGTTGAATGATATTGCATACCTTCTAATCTTTCTTCCACTCTAGCCTTTATTTTTCCACCCAACTAAATTGTGGAATGGAAATAGAAAAAAGTAAACCCTCTATCTGTGTTCATTTTTTGTAGATAATTTAAAAGTCATAACCTAGCTCTTTGTGTAACCCACTTTTTTTTTGTTCTAAGAAGCACTTAGAACAACCAAAAGGTCTTCCTATTAAGTAAGGGTGCCATTTCTTAACTACATTCAATAATGGCCAACATTTCCTCTAGCCCTACTGGGGGTCAAAAGGGGGCATAGCACCCCGTTCTCGGGGGGTCACAGGGGGGCGAAGCCCCCTTGTTTGGGAGGTTTGCAAGGGGGGTGAGAGACCCCATGCATGGGGGGTGGGGGGCAATGCCCCTTAAATAAAAAATTTTATCAGTTTTTGTGTCTATTTTTGTGTGATTTTCAACACATGGTTTTTCACTGATGGTTTTCTATTTTCGGTTAAGGAATTAGGGTTTTTTATTAATCCAGGTTATTGTATTAGGGTTTTGGATGCTGTTGGACCCTATATTTATATTGTACTGTAAACAATGTATGATGTGATGAATAAATAATATGTTGGTTTTCTCGGTTTGGGTTTCCAGGGGAAACATATCTATGTAATATGTATATTTTCCATTGTATATTTTTTGTTCTTTTATTGAAAATATGTTTACAATAAATAATTGTACTAGGTTAAAATCTACATTTGGTATGAGAGAAATTGTTGGCTTCATAGGGATTCCTTTGTAGTTAGGGGTTTGGCTTGGGACTGTGATATTTCTTGTTATAGTGGAAGATCTATGGTATTGATTCTTCAAGTGAAAAGAAATGATGAGAAATTTGAAAATAAATATTGCAAAATTTAATGGGAAACAGTTTGAGGTGTGGAAGTTCAATATGGAATATTTGTTGGTAGACAGATATTAGTGGATCATGGTGGATCCAGGTACTGCACCTACAAGAACGTCAGCAAATGACTGAAAAAAGTTGGATCGGAAGGAAAAGAGCACAATTTGATTGTGTCTCTCATATTCAGTATTAATAAATGTGTCAAGGGAAGCTACAACCAAGGAGTTATGGAATAATTTGGGGAACTTGTATCAACCCAAGTCCCTGGTAAATAAACTATTCCTATGGAAGAAGCTATATAACCTGAGCATGAGAGATGAAGACTCGATGATAGAGCATATGAACACATTCAATACGATGGTAAGTCAGTTATTACTTGTTGAGATTAAAATTTCAGATGAAGATAAGTGTATCAATTTACTGTGTTCTTTACCAAACTCGTGGGATATTCTGGTTGTGGCCATAGGTAGTAATACAACTACCTTGAGTTTCAATGATGTCGTCTCATCTAAATCTCCCAAAATTTTTGTAAAGATATGTTGGAGATGTGGAAAAGAAGGGCACTTCAAGAAGCAATGTATATCCAAAAGAGTTGAGAAAGTGAAGGGATCTGAAGGTGCTCCCTCTACAAAAGAAAAAACCTCCAAGGAAGAAGGAGAATATGTGTACTTTGCTTCTTCAAGAACACATGAAGATCATGAAGCATGGTTGGTTGAATCAGGTGCATCCTTTCGTATGATTCTCCACAGGGAGTGGTTCTGTGAATCTGAAAGGTATGATGGAGGTAATGTTTTCCTAGGTGATGACTCGATAACTAGAATCATAGGAAGAGGAGAAGTCAAGCTGCGGCTCATAGATGGAAGGATTATAACACCTCCTAGTGTTCTTCACATCCCAGGATTGGACAGAAATTTGATTTCTGTAAGAAAAATGGACGATCCAGGGGTAAAACCAGTATTTGAAAAAGAAGCATGGAGGATGGTTTGAAGAGAAATGGTGTTGTTGAAGGGAGTTATGATTGGAACTATGTATAAGTTGAAAGGAATCACTATTAGTAATGGGTGTAATAGTTCCATTGTTCCTGATATTGGAGAAGAAGAAGAAAAAACTCCTACAGTCTCTGGAGAAAGGGTTATGATGTTGCATCAAAGACTAGGGAATATCAGAGAGAAGGGTATTCAACTACTACATGGTAAAGGTATGATTGAAGGCATGTCTAATTTCTATTTATATTTTGATTTATTTGAACATTGTGTATATGGGAAGAAAACTCGGGTAAGATGCCCCTCTGGTGCAATGAGAGCAGAAGAAAGTTTACAGTTAGTGCACAGTGATGTGTTTGGATCTATGATGGTTCCATCATTGAGAAAATGTGTACTAAGTATCAATTATATATGGATTCTTGAGGAATAATTCGATCAATTTTCTCAGGAATAAATATGAAGTCTTTGACAGGTTTAAAGAGTTTAAGGATCTTGTTGAGAATCAAACATAGAAAAGAATTAAGGTGTTGAGAACGGATAATGGTGGATAGTTCTGCGAGGATGAATTTGAAGAATTATGTAAGAAATTATTTATAGAAAGGAATAAGAATACTCCTTATACACCTTAGCGGAATGGAGTTTGCAGAAAGGATGAATAGGATTTTGATGGAAAAAGCAATGTGCATGCTCAGTGGTGTTGGGTTAGGGAAAGAATTCTTGGCAAAGGAAGTCGGTGATGCATGTTACCTAGTCAATCGATCATCTTCATTAACACTAGATGAGAAGATTCCACATGAGGTATGGACTGGTAAGAAACCCTCTCTCACACATCTCAAGATATTTAGATGTGAGGCCTATGTTCATCTTGCAAATGTTGAAAAGTGTATCTTTATTGGGTATAAATATGGTCTCAAAGGTTATAATCTTTGGAACTAAAAGAATAAGAAGGTTGTGTATATTCGAGATGTGGTATTTAGAGAAATGAAGGATTTTTTCAAACACCAAGTCCTACCAAGTAAGGAAGAACTAGAGAAAATAGAGTTTGAGCCAAAGGATGGTGAATCAGACTCTATAGAATAACATGAATATGAAGAAGAAGATCCTCATACTCCAATATTGAGGAGATTGGAGCGGGAAAAATGACTACCGAAAAAGTATACTCCACCTTATTTCCATTCAAATTTTTCTTTCTATATCATTGATGATGATATTAGAAATATGAGGGAGGCAGTTGATTTAGAGGATGGAAAACTTTGAAAAAAGGCCATGGTTGAAGAAATGGAATCCTTGGATAAGAATGAGGCTTCGGATCTAGTGGAGTTTCTAACTGGAAGAAATCCAATTGGCAGAAAATGGGTATTTAAAAGGAAGTTGAATGTAGAAGGAAAATTGGAGAAATACAAAGCTCGGTTAGTAGCAAAGGGTTATTTTCAGGTTGAGGGAATTGATTTTGGTGAGTTTTTTTCTCCTGTTGCCAAGTTAAATTCTGTTATATTTTTTTTATCATTTGACATTGCATTTGATTTGGAGGTAGAAAATATGGATGTGAAGAAAACATTCATAAATGGGGATCTATAGGAAGAAATCTACATGAAGCATCCATAAGGATTTACTGTGAAGGGAAAGAAGGAGTTGGTATGCAAGTTGAAAAAAGTCCTTGTATGGTTTAAAATAATCACCAAGGATGTGGTATCAAAAAATTGATACTTATATGTTGGGACTTGGCTTCACAAGAAGAAAATAAGATCATTATGTATATTTTAAATTAAGTGGTGATCATTTGATTTATTTGGTCCTGTATGTGGATGACATGTTGCTGATAGGAAACAACAAGGAGATTCTCCAGGATGTGAAAACTTAGTTGTCCTCTAAATTTGACATGAAGGATCTTGCTGCTACAAATTTCATTTTGGGAATGGAAATTAAAAGAGGCAGGAAAAACATGAAACTCTGGTTAAATCAAAGAAAATATGTCGAGACAATATTGTAGAGGCTCAATATGCAATAATGTATACTGGTCAGGGTCCCTATTCCTGTAGGTGTAAATTTATCTGTCGATCAACGTCCCAAGAAACAAGAAGAGGAGGAGGAAATGTCTCATCCTCCATATGTGAGTGTGTTTGTAAGTTTGATGTATGCAATGGTCTATACTAGACTGGACATTGCATATGCAGTGATAGTTTTGAGAAGGTATATGTCAAAACTAGGGAAGGATCATTGGATAGTAGTAAAAAGAGTTTTCTGTTAGGATATTTAGACACTTAGGAGTTAGTTAAGCTCTACTTGTTCTAATATGTCACTAGGTAAAAGTGTGTTTCTTTAGTATGCATTAGTATGCATTTGTAGTTAGGAAATCCAAAGGTCACAATATGTTCCCGACATAGAGTGATCCGACGGTTCATACTCTCCTCGATCTTAATGGCCATTGATCCGTGGATTAACGCCCGATTGGTCCATGATATCTATTTAAAGAGCATGGAGGATCATTTGCCAATGATCAATTGTGAGAAACTCTCCTGTAAAATCTCTCTGTAATATTTT
>SNQJ01S0140969.1:0-23263 GCA_010110895.2 Picea sitchensis
ATCTGTGTCTCTCTTGTATTGTGTGTCTTCTGTGTTTTGTTTCTGCATTTGTTTTATTTTATTGCTCCGCGGTCCTATTTTTCTAACATACTTCATCTGGCACTGCGTCCGACACTACATCCGACACTTGGAGTGTGGGCAAGTTGGAGGTTGTTATATTGTCGGCATGTGTTGGGCAAATCAGAGACATGGGTTTTGTTCACCCTCATGGCCTTCAACTATTGAGCTCTTGACATATCAGATTAAGTAGTTATGTTGATCATTGAGTGGCTTGTTCAGTTTCTAGAAGCTGAAGGCAGTTATAGTGTATTTAATGGAATTTACCATTTTAGAGGAGGTCGACCCTTCTAGTGGTAGACCTCTCGAATTGTAATCATTATAAATACCATAGTAGTGGTCAGACCAGTAGTTAAGAATTGTTAGAATCATTTTCTTGTGTAACTCATACCTTTCCACAAACTTGTGCTAGACTTCTTTTTTAATTGAATGCCAAAACTGTGTTGATTTAGCTCATGATTTGCTGTTGAGGAGTAGCCACGATTTGTTGTGGGGCCCACTAGTGGTTTGGGTGAATACTAAGAAGAAAATCAGTGGGAACTACTAGGGAAGCAATCTTTTACTCAGAAAGATCAAGCGACCAGTACGAGATTTTCTGGGTTAAATTCCCGGAAGAGTTTTTTCACTGGATCAAGAGACTCCAAGAAGCTCCAGAGTTCCAGGGATGGGTCAAGAATATCTACGCGTGGGATACTAAAAATTTGGCAGCACTCCACAGGATAGATTTCCTAGTCACACGAGCTATGGATTTTTGGGTTAGCACCATGATAGAAGGATACATAATTGAATTTGTCGCTGAGAACCACCAGTATTTCTCGCGGGTAGAGGAAAATTTCAAGAAAGGCGCAAGGGGAAGACTGTTAAGAGAGATCCCCCTGTGTATTAAGGCTTTCTTGGTGGAAGAAGGGATGTTGATTATGTCCCCGACCGAGATGGCAACGTAAACACCCTCACTTGAGGTAGGGCGAGATGGGGTGAGAGTCATGGCGTGAGGAAGGGGAAGGGTTCTTTGAAAAATGGGGGAGAAACAACAAGAAATGGATTCGAGAGATGAGCGAGACTTGAAGAGAGCTACCATATTTGAGAAATGGTGGCACGACAAGATCAATAAAGCCGCAAGACAGTCTGAAAAGTTGAGGAAAGGAGGATCAGGAGAAATCGAGGAAAGACAGATGGAAGAACTGCAGAGGATGAGAAGACAGGAACAACTGGCCAGTCAAAGATTAAAAAAGAGAGAAGCAAAGAGAGAAAGAAGTCCCCAGGAGGCGGGACGAGAAGGAGAAAGTGTGGATGTAAGAGAGGAGGAAGCCGACACAAATCTTGGAGGAGAAAGAGAAGATTCGACCCCGATAACAGGAGAGATCGGGGATCCGACCGAAGAGATATTCCCAGTGGAAGCTAACAAGACCCCCTAGATCAAATAAAACCGCCCCAAGGCCAGTGGCACCAGCCCCGAATCACTCATACCCCAAATGCCTTATATACAAGCAGTAAGTTAGACAATACCTTCTCATGCAAGTTCTGTTCCAGTACAATTAGCTAACTAGTCACAACCAGGAAGTGCGAATACATGGAGGATATTGGGATCCCTTGGTAGATCACAAGTAGGATCGTTAGGGTTCATATCGATACGAACAACAGGATCAACAATGGCCAACCATGAGGGAGGTTCGATTTCCTGATACCTATAATTTTGGGGTAAGGGAGACAAAGACGTTGAACAACACTGGTTCTTGTGCGAAGCAATCTGGAGATCCAGAGGGACTCCGGATGCAAATAAGTTGGTCGAGTTCCAGACTACCTTGAGAGGTTGCGCTCTCAAGTGGTACATGAAGATCATTGAACCAGGAGTTCCAAGGACACAAGGTCAAGCATTCACAATTGGCCAGGTACAAACGAGGTTCATAGCAGAGTTCAAACTACCTCAGTCAGAACAACATGCTCTGTCTGAGTTGCGCAAGATCCAACAGAGGGAAGGCGAATTAGCTTGGGAGTATAACCAGAAGTTCAAAGATGCCATAGGGAGGTTGGCACATCCAATCCATTAAGAAAATCAAAGGGAGTGGTACATTCAGGGACTGCTACCCCTGACTCGGATTCCGCTAATGCAACAACGAATAGCCATGTTAAAAGATGCCTTGGAACAATATATGAAGATTGAAGCCATGAAGGGATACCCTAGGAGTTTGAGAGTAACCCGACCCCCAGTTGATGCGAATCTAGCACAACTACAAGGGCATATATTGACACTTACAAAAATGATTCAGGAGCTAACGATACCTAGACCAGGACAACCACAGGTTTGGTGCACGGGATGCTATACGAAAGTTCATTTGGCGATCGAATGTTTGTGAATGATGGGAATGGGACCTCCTCAGAACCTGATGGTAACCCCAACAAGACCTACAGGAGGAGTTGCGCAAGTATCGAAGAACCCACTATTCCATCACCCACCCCATATCACGCTTTCCTAGGAGGACAAGCAGCACCAACAACGAAATATTGTGATATCTGTCGAATCCACGGGCATGGACCAAGATAGTTCCCCATCATGCAGAAGTATTAGAAAGTACCAAACAAAGTACACTGTGAGTTATGTGCATCCACCACACATACTACCAATCAATGTAGAGCGTTGGATGCTCTTGTGGACAGGCTAGACAGAACAACATTCAGGGTGAATGAAAACCTGCAAGGACCAGGAAGAGGTCAAGGAGGTGGAGCTGGAAGAGACTTCAGAGGAGGGAGAACTGGGGGAAGAGGACCAAGCAGATGCTACAACTATGATGAACAAGGTCATTTGGCCAGAGATTGTCCTCATCCAAGGCGACCATGGTGCTCTCAGTGCAAAACCAATGGACACAAAACCAAAGATTGTCTAGAATTAATCGCAAAGTGGGAAGATAGGGTGAGGCAAAGAGGAACTAACCTCATCAGTTTAGAGATCAAGAGGATTTATAAGGGACAATTTCCAAACCTTAACATCATCACTCGAGGAGGAGCGAAGACAGGAGATGATGTTGATACTCTACCTCAGATCCAGAAAGAAGCACTGAAGGGAGACAGGTATGACCCCCTAAATAAAAAGTTGTTATTTAAATATGCAATAGAAGTATTTCGAAATAATCCTAGTCATGACATGCAAGAGAACACCCCCCAACTGACTAGTTACCCTAAGACGACACAAGCCCTTGCTTCACCCCCTGCACCCAGAAACCCTGTAATCATACCAAGACAACATGAGCAACCTCAAAACACAGTTGACCTCTGGTTTCAATTATTCTTTGACATTCCGGGGAATGATCAACTGATAGAGAAGTTGTGCAATGCGCTATACCTAGTCATAGGGAATGAAGAAACCTCATAAGAAAGGATTCAGGCTAAGCTTCCTGAGAAGAGTACTCAGAGAGTCCAACGAAGAAAAGTAAGAACCAACAAATAATTCCAACTGGTAGCCTAGTTAGATGACTTCAAAATTAAGGACGTCATGTTGGACCTAGGGTCATATGTGAACATTCTGCCCAAGAATACCTGGGAAGTGTTAGGAAAACCGAGACTGACATATTCCCCAATTTAGTTAAGAATGGCAAACCAATACTGTATCTTTCCCATAAGACGACTGGAGAACGTGGAAATCAATGTAGCAGGAGTAAAAACAATGGCTGAATTTGAAGTCATTGAGATCATGGGAGACAAGGACCCCTACCCTATGCTACTTGGCATCGATTAGGCCTACGAAAATTATGAGGTAATTGACTTAAAGAAATAAACCATGACTTTTGAAGCTGAGGGAATCAAAGTAGTTCAACCTTTGGATCCATATGTAGGACCAAGGTACACAGAACCAACAAACAATAATATGGAAGGAGAAGACCTAGACCAGTTGTACACTGTAATGAATGGGACAAGAAACGATTACATAAACCCTACGGCTGATGGATCAATAAGATGGAAAAGTATACAGTCAGTTGATGAAGACTCATATTTGGATTTTGATAGTTAGAAACAAGGTTTGCATGAAAGATTCTTAAGAAGATGCGCAACTATCAGAATGACTAGATGGGTTGGGACCGAAGTCAGAGAACACCTAGTATACGATGCACCTTAGATCTAGACAAATTTTTGCAGAATATGGAAGAAACTATGGGAGAAGATCAAAGAATCTCGGTACTAGATATATCTTTCTAGAACACCCCCGCCAGATGGTGGGATAATCATAAATCCGCACTCAGAACTTGGGACGAGGTGAAGCAAGCTCTCAAGTAGAGGTTCTAGAATAGGGAGCAGTTAGAATCAGAAATGCAGACGAATCTCCATGTTGCACAATTGTTCAGTGGAGAATCGGACCCTAGGATACACATTCAATAGTGCGTGGTACAGTGGCAGGTTGTGGAGATACCCTCTCACTTCTAGGTTAAGGTTTTCCCCCATTCTCTAGTCCCAATCCTGAAATCTTGGTTTATACATGAGGAAACCAGACGACAGACCTGCGATTGGCAGATACTGGCAGCTCAATTTTGCAAAGACTTCTTCTCATTCACAAGTAAGTACCCCAAGCTTGAAATAGTCCTACAAAAGATTAAAGAACTTCTTTTTATAGCCAATAATGATAATATATCAGACTTTGTAGTGTGTCCCAAGCATACTCAAGAACTTCAGAGTAAACCCCACTTAGCCTTGATTGAAAAGCCTATAGAATGCTACCAGATTAGCAAAGATTCAGAAATCCTAGAAGAATTAGAAGAACTGAGAAACCTAGCCATCAAAGAGACAAAGGGGAGTAGAGATATCCAAAACACCATACCTATCCAGACCGATAGTTCCTATAATCACCCATTAAAATTGAAGAGACTCAATATAGGGACCGAAGAGAAACCCAAAATATCTTTGGTGGGATACTACTGGGATGAGCAAACCAGTCAGGAAATACAAAGTTTACTGCGAGAATACAAAGATTTGTTCTCAAATACTTTTTCAGAATTGAAGGGAATCAAAGGAGTTATGGGAGAAATGAAGATTGAGTTAAAACCATGATCCAAGCCTGTCAGACATAGGCCATATCGTCTTAACCCAAGAGTAAAAGAGAAAGTCAAGAAGGAGATTGATAAGATGTTAGAAGCAGGTCTCATTTTCCCGGTAGAAGAAGAAAAATAGGTCAGCCTGATAGTCATTCAAAGAAAGAAAGACACTGAGGTTATTAGAGTCTGTGTGGACTACAAAAGCCTCAACTCTACCTGTGTGCATGACCCTTTCCCAATGCCCTTTACCGATGAGGTCCTAGAACAAGTTGTGGGGAAGGAAGAATACTCATTTACAGACAAGTTTTTAGGATACCATCAAGTTAGGATTGCTAAAGAGGACAAGAGAAAAACCACTTTCATTACTGACTGGGGATATTTTGCATACAATGTGATTCCATTTGGGTTAAAGAACGCCCCTGCAGTTTTCTCTAGGATTGTGATAGAAACCTTTAGAGAGTTCATTCACAAGTTCATAGAAGTCTATATGGATGATTGGGAAATATATAGCTTGCTTAAGGACCATGTAGCACTGCTAAGGCTAATGTTTGACATATGCCGAGAGTTACAAATCTCACTAAACCTCAGGAAATGTATCTTCTATGTGCCACATGGAAATCTATTGGGCCACATAGTCTTCCGAGAAGGAGTATTGGTAGACCCAGTTAAAGTTGTGGAAATTGTGCATATGACGCCACCTACGAGTATTAAACAGTTGCACTCCACACTAGGACATACAAGCTACTATCACAGGTTCATTCAGAGATATGCTAACATTATTGCACCTTTGGAAAACCTCTTGAAAAAGGCTGAACCATTCCAATGGACTCCCGAATGTGATAAATCATTTGTGACACTTAAGGAAAATCTCATTACAACACCGATCCTGATATTCCCAAACTGGGATAAGGAATTTCATGTCGATGTAGATGCTTCAGGAATTGCCTTAGGAGCTATCTTAACGCAACCTAGAGAGGGAGCTATGGATCACCCTATCTACTTTTTGAGTCGGAAGCTATCGCAAGTAGAGTGCAACTACAAAACGACAGAACGGGAAGGCTTAGCCATGATCTACACTTTACAGAAATTTAGACATTATCTGTTAGGGTCTCATTTCAAATTCTTTACTGATCATTCAACATTAAAATACCTAGTTAACAAACCTGTGTTGGAAGGGAGAATTTGCAGATGGTTGTTGTTATTTCAGGAATTTTCCTTTGAAGTCATCATCAAGCCAAGACGATGCAACATCGGACCCGACCATCTATCCAGACTAGAGTCAGGAGAAAGTGGCGGAGAAGTGGATGAACAGCTCCTAGATGCAGATTTGTTTAGGATCGAGGCCATATTAGAATATCTGGAGGACACATAAATCTTTCTTAGTACAGGGGCATGTCCTGAAACATAGTCCGCAACCCAGAAACGCCATATGGTCATCAGAGAATCATATTACCATCTGATCGCTGAGAAATTGTATAAACTAGGACTAGACAACATCCTCAGACGATGTGTCCTAGATCATGAAAGGTAGGATATAGTCTAGGAATGCCATAGTGGAATTGTAGGAGGACATGTAGGAGGAAAGGAAACAACATAGAAAGTTATATAGGCAGGACTGTGGCGGGAAACACTTTTCAAAGATGCAAAATCATAGGCCAGATCGTGTGATGTTTGTCAAAGAGTGGGCAAGCCGTCATGCCAAGATGAACTTCCATTACAACCCGTTAGAGCACTACATGCATTTGAGAAATGGGTAGTTGACTTCATTGGGACAATAAAACCTACGGCTAAATATTCAAAGGCAAGGTACATAATTACTACAACTGACTACCTTACTCGTTGGGCAAAAAAAGTAGCAGTACAAGACTGTTCGACGGATACTACTGCCAGGTTCATTTTTGAAAATATCATTACTCGCTTCGGATGTCCCAGGAGCCTAACCAATGATCAGGGAACTCATTTCATTAGAAACACTATAGCAACACTTACAATAGAGTTTATGATTCAACTTCACAAGAGCAGTCCATACCACCCACAGGCCAATGAAACAGTCGAAGCCTTCAACAAAATTATGGAAAAGGGACTAACAAAGGTTTGTTGCGCAAACCGAGAGGACTGGGATGATAGAGTTCCAGTGGTACTATGGGCCTACAGGTCAACCACGAAGAAAATCCACAGATACACATCGTTCCAGCTTGTTTATAGAAAATAGGTAGTGGTTCCCACAGAGTTCATCACTCCAAGTCTATATATTGCACAAGCCACACGTATGAAAGATGAAGAATTAGTGGCGCAGAGACTTGCGGAGCTACAAGAACTCAAAGAAACTAGATTTCTAGCAGATTTCCATCAGTCGGTTGAAAAGGAAAGAAAAAAATATTGGCACGACTGACACATTAAGACCAAGGTATTTACACAAGGGGACAAGGTGTTACTCTATGACAACCGATACCAGAAGCATCCTAGAAAATTGCGTATGCACTGGTTGGGACCCTTCCTAGTTGCGAAGATCTAACCATCAGGAGCAGTCCGACTTGCACAAATGGATGGTGTGCTATGACCAGGATGGGTTAATGGTGCTCACATAAATCCCTACCTATATCAAAACTGAGAAGAAGGACAATCGCTCCAGTCTGACGGAGCTTGTACAATAGTTATATTTGAGTTTCATTTTCTTTCTGAAATTTTGTAAATTCAGTTAATAATGTCCATGTGGGTAGTGATGCGCCATAACACATAGTTCATTTGTTTTGTTTAAGTGTTGATTGATACAGAGATGATGACTCAGCAATAGAGAACCTTAAGCATGAGAAATTCTATTAATGACAGTCATTAAAAATGACAGGGACAACCTTTGTGGTCGTAGGAACCATGAATCCAAATCCAATATGAGTTAAAGGCAATGCAAACCCAGTCTAATCACACCCTTTATTTCCATTTTAGTACCCCAAATATCGCCCGTTAAGCCATAAAGACACATTATTACAAGATTCCATTGAAGTTTTCATCGGGACACCCACCTGACAAACAGAAAGGTCTCAATTCGGCCACACCCCTATTCCACTCAAAGGAGTAAATACCAAGATCGCCCAATAGGATTTACCTTGATCAAAACGTCTCGTTGAACAACTCACACCCTGGTGCGTCTATATGGTCATGATGAGGAGCAGTTATTGCTAAAACTAACCCGTTAAGCCAAACATAAGACTCTTAGAACTCAACTGAGAATGTATTGTTTCTAAAATGAGCATAGCCATTTCCAAACTCAGTCATGCAAACCAGTTAGGACCACTGCCAAAACTGTAAATGTAGCCCTAGTTTTTAACTATCATAGAAGCACTAATGCCGAGATCCATAGCAATTGAGAGTACCATGACTAAAGAAGTAGTACAAAATGAGCTCTGCGATCCCCAGGTTGAGATCATAGGTGAACTTAAAGGGAAGGTAGAGCATGTTAAGATACTTGACCTTGACCTCACAGATTCAGCCTTGTTCCCACAGATGTACCCAGATGTCTTTTGGGAGTTAGCCCCAGATGGAACCGAAGATATGCACTTTATACCAAAAAAGGAGTTCATCAACCTATTTAACTCCACCATCATGAACCTGAGAGACTTACTAGTCTTTGGCACCACCGACGAAATTGCGCGTTGCACAAAATTTCTGATAAGCAGAGTGCATGACAGAATTATATGGTTGGATAAGCGGTGTCCAATCCATGCAAAAGATATCTAACAACTTACTGGACTATCCTTCGAAGGAGAGGATGTTTCCAAGGGATTTCAGAGCCCCAACAAGCATGGGAAGAAGAAAGGCGAGCTTAGCCTGTACGAGAAGTTTAACACAAAGAGAGGAGGATGCACAACAATCATTGA
This sequence comes from Picea sitchensis, assembly GCA_010110895.2. Classification (NCBI taxonomy): domain Eukaryota; kingdom Viridiplantae; phylum Streptophyta; class Pinopsida; order Pinales; family Pinaceae; genus Picea; species Picea sitchensis. The sequence continues at coordinate 8,951 of SNQJ01S0140969.1, forward strand.
ACCAATACTTCTCGAAACAACCTGGACTGGATACTACGTCATAGCCAACAAGGTTATGCGGTCTTATTATAAGGGAGAATGCACTTTAGATGCTCTATTAGTTGCCAACTTCTGCACACAGGGAGAAGTGTTCAATTGGTGTAGTTCATCTTCAGTCTAGAATAAAAAAGAATTGGAGGCCCAAACAATACCGATCACCCCGCAATAGGTGCATGACCAAAGGGAGGAGATCGCTAAGAACACAGTTGCAATAATAAGATCCCTCGCCTCAGAATGTAAACAACTAAGTGCTAGGAGTGCCTAGACATATGAATGCCTCGTCTAGGATCCAGAGCTAAGGAAGTTGGAAACGCAGTTACAGGAGGTGCAACAACAAGAATTTTCTATGCAGGTGTAGATGAAGTTGCTAATTGTGGTAGAAAGAATGAAGATATCCCATGAGCAACATGCAGTACAACAATAGATCACTACCCTCTAGGGTAGGGTAATGGAAGTCACACAGAAGCTACAACCTGTGCAGGATGAAGCCTGCAAGGTGTTCGAAGAAATTGATGGACAAGGCTCACAACTAGATCAAGTGGTTGCAATAGTGGAAGAATGCCTAGAAGGGCCTGCTACAGAGATATGCTCCCTTGGTGTTGACTTCCCCTCCAATATTTCAAGTTGTTGTTCATCCTCCACCAATTATGGTAGCAAGATATGATCCCTTGGTGTTGGATGCTCCTTTACATGCCATGCCTCAAGACTATCAAACCAAACTTCCTCAGTTTGATGGTACTGGTCCTCTGAATGTGCAACAACATGTTGATAAGATGAATGATTTTTTTGATTTGAAGGAAGTTGATGAAGCAGACGTTTAGCTGAGACTTTTTGCACAGAGTTTGACAGGAGAAGTCAAAAAATGGTTCAAAGCGCTACGCCCTGCTACCATAGTTGACATTGCTTCTTTCCAACGGAGTTTCCTTGATAAATGGGAGGTAAAGAAAAATCCTCTCCATATTTTATCAGAATATGAGAATATCAAACGAAATCAAGGGGAAACAATGTAGGATTACTACATTCATTTCAACAATATTTATAACGCAATTCCAGCTGATATTAAACCCCCACAAGGTTTGGCTTTAATCAAGTTCCTTGATGGATTTGATGTTGATATGTCATATCAACTAAGGGAAAGAAATTATGTCACTCTAGAAGACATGCAGAACAGTGCAGTAAGCGTAGAAGCAATCTACTAGCCAGAAGAGCCAGACAAAGAACAAAGAGAAGGGTTACAATCAAAGAAGAGACTTCCACATCTTCTTCAGATGCTAAACTAGATTCCATAGTCAGAAGTATGAAGAGAATGATGGAAAGAATAACCATCGTTGACGAGAATCCACCCAGGGAAAATCAGCCTGCCCCTTATATCAAAAATCCAAACTTCAGAAGGAACCCTCCCCATATCAGACACAAAGATCAGAGAGATCTGAGAGAACAAAGAGAGCAAAGGGGGCCTGATCAATATATTAGACCAACTCTTCAAGAGAACTATGCTGATGATGGGGAGGAGGTAATCGATGAGTTGGAGGATACTCACATAAACCTCATGGGTGTTCACGATGATGACTTCATTTTTCTTACTCAAGAAGAACATGAGCTTTTTCTCCTCTCACAAACAAAGGTGAATGTCGAGGAAGAGGAAATAGAGAAACAAGCCTTTAAGAATGTTATAATGGAGGTGCACAAACAGTACAACTTAAGAAGTAAGAAGACTAACGACAATCCTACAAAGAAGGCTACTGAAACGAAGAAAACGACTGAGTCCAAGAAAACCTCAGATACTTCTCTCAAGAAATCCCTTGAGAAGAACAATGTTGAATCTTCTATGAAAAATAAATCTTGAAATTTTGCAAAGATCAAATCAAACCGAGGTTGCATCTACTAGTCAGCCAAATAATTCTACCCAAATAACTATGACAGAAAAACCATAAGTGCAGAGCCAAAGAAAGACTTCCACTATTTTCAACCTAGAAGGGGAATTAGCCAAATTGAAAATTCCTATTCCCCTGTCCGAACTGATGAGAAAAAATGCTTACAGATCGCAGGTGATTTAAGAATTAAGCATTAAACCAGAGATAGGTACAAAAGCATTGAATATTGGATTAGGAACACACTCAGACACTGTAAATCTTACTGATGATCAACCCGAGCTGTTGTTCGGTCCTAAAGTAGATGGACAAATTGATAACGATTTTTCCCCCCTTTCTATATTAGTTTGAATATCCATGACAAAATCTTACACAATTCTATGCTTGATTCCAATGCCTCTCACAACCTGATGCCCAAAGCTGTGATGGAGAAGTTGGGACTTGATGTCAATAGACCCTACAAGTATTTTCATTCTTTTGACTCTAGCAAGGTCAAATTTATAGGGATAATTAAATATTTATGTATCACCCTAGCTCAAATCCCAGTAAAAAGTATGGTGATGGATATCGTGGTTGCAGACATTCCCCTGAAATATGGTATGTTGTTATCTAGATCTTGGGGAGCTAAGTTGAAAGGCACTTTGCAGCTAGATATGTCTTATGCTACCATCCTGGTATTTGGACAACATAGAAGACTGTACAAAGAGACTCTGATGAAGTATATGGTCAACAGTCAGGAAAAACCACATAACTACCCATTATACTATGCACACTCTGATCTGGATTCATTCATATTGTACAATGATGGTGACCTGTGTTGGAAATATTGTCATTGATGTCAACAGTCATTGATATCAACAATTGTTGTGATGGTCTGTTTTTTACATATAGAGTAGAGATTGTCATTGATGTCAACAGTCTCTGTGATCTGTTGTTAAGAACAAGATTACTATCAAATAGTGTGCAGTAATCAATAGTGCAAGCTCAAGAGGAAGAATGAACATTATGAAGTTCAAAAGCTCAGAAGGAAAAACACGGTGTAGATATAGGCTGAAGCATTTCATGACTATTGTTGATCACGATAGGATCAATAATGATTCGTTGATCAAAAGCCATGGAGGAAGAAAAGACTATAGAAACTTCGTTGGTATCCTTGGAAATATTAAGAAGTCGACCATTGCACAGGAAATTGTGAGAAGTTACAACAGTCATCCGATCGAAGAATTGGCGAATGATCTCGACCATAGACCGAGAGACCCTGCACGGTGGTTAGTTGAGAGTTCCTTCGGAACTCGGGAATTCAGAAATTGTGAGTTGAAAGAATGGAGTATGCCTCTTGAAATACTGAAACATGAATTCCCAATCCAATCCAGACCATTGGATCGAGAGAAAATCCTGGTCATTGAGCCAGAGGACACATGGCATTGGTTCAACACTTCACTGACTGGAAAGTCAAAGACTGTAAGTGCTAACCTTCCAAATAAGAAAAATGTGAAATTGCGATATGTTCTGGACCATTGGATCATGGAGGGTCATGGACCGTCGATCCAACGTAAGCGGATATTGGGAAATCAGATATCGGAAAATGGAATATCGAGAAATTGGGAATCGAAGGATTTGGAGTGTCGAGGAGTCAAGGATCCCGAACTCACGAAATCCAAAATACCAAATATATCCTAGCCGTCGATTGGAAGGAGAGTACGTGGCACAATAATAACGAACTCAAGAATCGAGGATTTGTTATTTGGAGAATCAGCGACGAGAGGTGTTCAAAACCCCGAAAGCCGAAGCTCCAAAGTCAAGGAGGAAGACACGTATCAAGGACCATGTCATCTTGAGTGATGTCAATGACATACCATGTCATCAGATCACGTCAGCAAGGACACGTGGCTCAGTCAGAAAGTGACAAGTGTCAAGTTGAAATTGGCATTTCAGGCACATGTAAGTCACGAATCAGAGTGACACGTGGTAGCTACTCAGCACGTGCCAAGTGATCAAGTGACGTCAGCAGGTTTACATCACGTCATTAGTTTCTACTTCAGGATTTTTTTATAACAAGCAAATACTCCAACATCACATAGTCCCAAACACTGAAACGCCGAAAGGGACTATTGGAGGTCACGAAGATTCGAAGGCAAAAACGATGAAATCTTGACAGCCACACATCTCAATGCCTGATTAAAGACATAGTCGTTCGATTAAGGAAAGAAGGGATCGGATTAAGGTTTAATTTGGACCGTTGATCTCTTCCATGGAAGAGACGTGAACCGAATGATCATATCGGCGATATCGCAACCGAGAGTTTTGTAAGGAGTAGTGTCTCGAAGTCCCGAAGGACGAAAATTTGAAACCCCATGAGTCGCCCATCTCAATGGGTAATATGAGCCATCCGAACTGACCGACAATATCGTGATCAAGAGTTTGGTAATACAGTGGAGTCATGATGACTCGAAGGGCAAAGTACTAAAATTACGACAACCGTCCATCTCGATGAATGATTAAGTCACAACCGTCAGAGTTTGCAGTAAAAGTATGAGTGCAAGGTTAAAGTGGACCGTTGATGTATCTCCTCGAGATAAATGTGAATCATCCGATTGTATCGGCGATATCATAATCGAGAATTTTGCAATGTAGTAAGTCACGAAGACCCGATGGGCAAAACACAAAAACTCCGTCATCCGTCCATCTCATCAGGAGATTGAATCATGACCGTTGGAATGATAAACACTTAGGATCTCGTCTTGCCTAAACATGAGGTCACCGCCATTGGTCATATGGTAAAGAAGTTTGAAAGGGAATATTGTAACGTGTTTCCTATAATTGTTAAAACCCATGGTTCTATAACACACAGTCATATATGTTGGCGTGAGGGAAGCGTCTTCACGGAATCTGTAAATCCAGTGGCTCTGTATGGCACGGTCATATGAAATGGCTTGAAGGAAGCGCATCAGTAGAATCTGGTCTCTGTAAATATAATATATATTAGGGATCGAGTATAAAGGATTAAATTGATCCATGACAGTGATCAATTTATGGAAAGCCTTCACTATAAAAATGATAAAACAATGATTATAATTAAGTTAATCGAAGAGGCATGATGATCGAATGTGGTTTGTTGGTGAACGCAGCAGAAACAAGAGTACGATCTAATGAGTCGATCCATGTATGTGATCAAATCATGACGAAAATGAACCAATACACAGTCATGATTAAAAGAGAATAAATCATGAAAATATGAATAAATAATAAAAAGGAAAAATGATATTAATTAATGTTTAGTTTATCATTTTAAATGAAAAGGTACAATGGTTCAAATAAAGGGACACGATGTTTTAAATTTCACACATGTTTGAAGATTATATAAATGAGAAAAAGTGGTGAGAAGATTGTGTCTCTGTGGTTCATATTAGAATATAAGGAACAGGAGCAGAGTCCAAGATGAAGAACTGTTTGTTCTAAGGTTCCTTTCAATGTCTTATTGAATATCAAGAACAAAAGAAGACAAAGCAGCAGTTATGCAATCCATTACTTGATACAGAAGACCATACAGGCAAAGGTTGCAGTAGATAAGTAGAAATACAACACTGGTTGTATGAGTCAAATTCAGTGAAGTACATAAGAGAATGAATTGCATTATAAACTAAGGGTGGTTGGGTGGTGCAAGGGAAGGTTGGATCCTGCAGGGGATTTGGTGCTTCCTTGTCAGTTGTAGCTGACTAAACAGGGGGTCGTAGCCTCATACCAGTTGGTTCTAGTGAATAGAGGGAGTTTTTGCTTCCTTGTCAGTTGTGGCTCACTAAACAGGGGGTTGAAGCCTCCTACCAGTTGTTGCTGGTGAATGAGGGTGTGGGTGAATCATTCTAGTTATAGCTGGTAAATGCGGTGTGGCAACATCCTTTCAGTTGTAGCTGAAGAAACTTGGGGAATGCCTCTCCATCAAGTTGTAGTTTGAAAACAGTTTTGTAAAATAACTTTTTATTAATGAGAAAAGAGTTGGTGGTTTTCCCTGTTGGGTTCCACGATAAAATATTGTGCTCATAAGGGTTTGTTGTTCATCATATATTTCTTAATTGAATAATTAATATGTGTTCTTAATATGGATGAAGATAAAAAGAAAAAATAGGAAATACTAATTCACCCCCCCTCTCAGTATTGTTGGATATTCCATCAACCTAGATAATTGATTTTCTCAGTTGGAAGATGATGCACCTGACATGAAAGAAGATAAATTAATCATTGAGGTAAAGAACACTGCAACAGTAGAAAGTGATGAACTACTAGCCGATTTATGGAGTATGGATTTTGATGGAGCTGTGAGAAAATAGGGAGTTGGAGCTATAGTTTGGTTGCATAATCACAAATCAAGGTATTCAAAATGCCACTCTTACAAACTGAATTTCCAATGCACTAACAACATAGTCGAGTACGAAGCTTTAATGCTCACCTTGAAACTACTGAAGAAGGTTGGTTCCAAAAAGATTATGGTAAGAGGTGATTTTGAAATGGTCATTAAACAAATTAAAGGTGAATATTCAGCTAAGAATCCTAGACTCAGAGCCTATAAAAATGTTGTTTTAGATTTTTTAGAATGTTTCACTAAAATTGACTTGCAGGTGATGCCCAAAGGCCAGAACATACTGGCAGATGGATTGGCTACTTCGACAGCCACATGAAAAATACCTTTTAAATCAAATCACCAATACAAAGTAGAGGTGAAGTGCAGACCAACCATCCCAGTTAACATCAGATACTGGCAAGTATTTGGCAATGACGATCAAATTAAGGACTTCTTGCAGTGTAAGAATGATTTCAAATGTACAAATATAGATGTAGAGAATGATGATGATAATGTAAATAAATCACTTTTTGAAAATGATAGTGTAAATAAAGTAGATTTAGATGAAGTAAATAAAAATGATGAAGACTCTAATGTTTTGCATTTGAAAAACAACATTTTACCTAGAGGTTTGGTCCCGCTAGAAGACCTGTTTGATTTTAACGATGTAGCAAAAAAGACCAAAATTGAAGCTAGTGGTAAAGAGGTCGAAGAGTGTAACATAGGAACAGAGGAAAAACCCAAGATGATAAAACTTTCCAAATCTTTACCCCCTGAGAAAAAATGCAAATACATTGAATTGTTTAAGGAATATGTTGATGTGTTTGTTTGGGGTTATGAGGATTTAAAATCTAATGACATAAGTATCATACATCATATAATTCCAATAAAAGAAGAACACAAACCTTTTAGGAAGAAACTTAGGAGAATCAATCCCAAGTTACTCCCCTTGATAGAAAAGGAAATTAAAAAGATGTATGATGCCAAAATTATAGCCCCCTTGAGATTTTCCAAATGGGTTTCTAATCTAGGTCCTACCAGAAAGAAGACTGGCGAAATCAGGATTTACATTGATTTCATAAACTTGAACAAGGTATCCCTCAAAGACAATTACCCTTTGCCTAAAATGTATCACATATTACAAAAGGTAGTTGGGGCTAGTAGGATCTCCTTACTAGACAGTTTCTCGGGTTATAACCAAGTCCTTGTTCACCCAGATGACCAGGAGAAAACAACCTTCACCACACCTTGGGGAACTTTCATGTATGTGAAAATGCCCTTTGGTTTGATGAATGTTGGTGCCACTTTCCAAAGAGCAATGTATATTTCTTTTGTGGACGAGCTTAGAAGGTTTATAGTCATATATCTGGTTGACATGAATGTCTATTCCAAATCTGATGAGGAACATTTACAACATCTCAGACAAGTGTTTGAGAAGTGCAAAAAAATTGGGATTTCATTAAATCCCAAGAAAACCCTTTTCGATTTAGAGGAAGACAAGCTGTTGGGGCACATAATCTATAAATATGGAATTAAAATAGATCCCAGCAGAATAGAGGCCATACAGAAAGTGGAACACACTAAGAACATCAAAGAGTTGCAATCATTCATTGGTAAAATAAATTTCCTAAGAAGATTCATACCCAACCTGGCCGAACTTCTCAAGAACATCACAAATATGATGAAAAAAGACACCAAAATAAGATGGAACACTGAGTCTAAACAGTCATTTGAGAAAGTGAAACATGCACTCACACAAGCCCCGGTTTTGATCAGTCTAGATTACACCAAATATTTCTTTTTGTTCTCTTTCACATCTGAACACACCATCGCAACAATACTGTTGTAGAAAAATAGCGAAGGGTACGAGAAACCCATATCCTTTTTCAGCAAATCTTTGAGAGATGTTGCGTTCATCTACAACGTATTGGAGAAACAAGATTTTTCCCTGGTAAAGGCCATAAAAGATTCCAGGGTCTATATTCTCCATTCTCACACAATTGCCTAGGTTCTGAATGTTGTGGTAAAGGATACCCTGACTCGAGATAATCCAAATGGCAGGAGAGGAAAGTGGATTGTTGTTATTCTGGAATATGATATAGAAATAAAAACCACTAAACTAATCAAAGGTTAGGGTTTGGCCAAACTAATGGCTGAATCCAATTTTCATGCTTTAGACATTAATTTTTTGACTGCATTTGACAAACAGGAAGAGCAGGAGACTCCAAATGTAAAAGAGGTATTCTTAAACTCTCCTTGGTACACAGAACTCATTTTTGTACTTCATAACTTACAATCTCCTCCTGGTTTAACTAATACCAAAGCCAGATTTATTAAACTAAAGGCATTGAAATATTGTATTGTAGATGGAAACCTTTATTGGAAAGACCATGGAGGTATTTTAATTAATTTCCTATTGAAGGATGAAGATGACAAGGTATTGCAGGATTTCCATGCAGGGGACTGTGGTGGGCATCTAAGTTGGAAGACCATAGCTAACAAGATTCCCAGAGATGGTTTTTACTGGCTATTGGTACAGGGGTAGACCCAGTGTTCAACGCTACAACAATGCACCAACAAAACCCTAACTACCAGCCCTTTCAGAAACAACTGCAAAGCAAATGAAGTCTCACTCGAGGTAGAGGCAGGGGTGGTTGAAAGACTCAGGTGTTTGCAACCTTAGCTGGGACACATATATGTGATTATAACACTTATCAATCACCTAGCATAGATTATTCATCAATATTCAACCCTTATGATACTTTGCAGATAGCACAGAGCATCGCAGTATGTACTTATATCTAAGATAATTCAACACTTAGCCACAACAAGATAGATTAGATTCGACAGATCATGCACTAAGCATATTACATACCAGATCTAACATTCATTCATATCTCAGAAGCACAAAGCATAAATAGATCTATCTAAACACATCAAATCACTTAGCAAAGGAAAAGACAAATACATCAGGTCGAGGCATAGAGCACAACACACAAATTTACCGTGGTTCACCCCCACCCTGGGGCTACGTCCACAAAGTCTTCTTCTTTATTAGCCTCAATTAATCAGGTTACAACATAGATCCATCCAAATCCCTCTTTTCATAGGACATAATATCTGCGCAGCTCGTCAGATCCTTATTCCTTGCGCTACAGCACAAAGCCTTCTACAGTCTCTCATAGGGACTTGCACTCAGCTCTGCAAGTCTTACACAAAATGCATAAAGCCTTGATCACACAGATTCAACTCTTGGCACTTAGCCTACATCACATAGATATATCATCCACTACTTCTCTATATGGACTATACATCTATATATACATACAAAAGTGGGCCTAAGCGTGGTTAAACCCACGGGTCGACATCCCTTTCCCGTTACATTATTCCCAAAACTCTAAAAGGACCCAAAAAGGGATCTAGCTTCCGCGATTTCTGCTTCACGTTGCGTTCCATCTTTGACAAGATGTCGAAGTCCCAAAAATAGTCAAATATGACCAAGTGTTCCTCAAAACTTGGTCAAGGGTGAACATGCCGCCAACACTCACCTGTGAATCATCCTGAGTCACTCTGGTCTGGGTAAATTTGCCTCAAAGGTATCAAGCTTGGATCGAGCTACTTTGACTTGTCTCTGTGCTACTGCTTCTTTCTCATTGAATTCCTAAACAACCGCTTCGCTGATAGGTCCTTCCAGTTTCTGCTCGACTATAACAACTACTTGTTCTAGTAGTGTTCCTTGGCCTTCAATTTCTTCGAACATTAGGTAGGCCGCCTCCTGGCTCGGTAGGAGTTTTTGGGTGACTTCCATCACTCTGTTCTATGTGGTAAGAAGGAGTTGTTGGGTAGTGCGATGTTCCTGGGATCTCTCCATCCTCTCGATAGGTGACAGGAGCTTGAGTTGCACCTGTACTGTATCTGCGTGATGCTTTGCTTCCTGGAGTTGGGACTCCAGTTTCTTCAACTTTGGGTCTTCATATAGTTGTTCATATATCTGCGTGCTTCTGCTACTTAGTTGTTTACATTCTGCAGCAAGTGTTTTAATCCTCTTGACTGCATTTTGAGCATTCAATTCTAATTGGTCGTGCACTTCTTGTGGAGTCTGTGGTATGGTCTGAAGCTCTAATTCCACAACCCTTTGTTGAAGTTGTTGAATAACTTCAGCCAACTTTGTCACTTGGTGCTCTATGGGTTCTTCGGCCTTCTACTCTAAGCCGGTCATAGAGATAAATTCTTTGTTGACAACTTCTTCAATTCCTATTTGCTTTGTGAGCAACTGCTCTTTCTCTTTTTGGATCTTTGCTTTGTCTTCTTCAAATTTTTCTTGGAGAGCATTCTTCTCTTGTTGCACGGGTTGGCGTTGTTCAATAATTTCCTCTTGTTCTTTCTTTAGGGCCTGGGTGGCTTGCTCTTTTTCTTCCTGAGCATGTCGAAGGCATACTTCGACTGTATCAACAATCTTGCGGAGCTGAATTGATTCATATCCCACTTCTGTTGTTGCTTCTGACAGAGGTGCAGTAGAGATTGCTCGGCTAGACTGGAGTGCTTGTTGTACTCCTTGGAGAGCGATCTCAATTTGGCTATACATTTTTTCCTGCTTCGCCTCCTACTTCTCTATGATTTCCTTTGAAGCATCATTGACCGTTGCAACAATGAAATCAAAGTCATCAAATGTGAGGGCAGTTCGCATATTGGTTACATGGGCTCTTGGTTTCTTTCTGGAGGAATATTTCAGAGGTGAGACCTTCCTTTTCTTTGATGAGTCTTCTTCATCCCTAGGCAGTGGTACTTTGACTTTCTGTTGTTCAGTTTCTGTACCTTCTTCATCATCACCTTCTTCATCTGGTGTAATGGAAGCCATCCTTATAGATAGGATGTCAACATCCAGGACTTCTTCAGTCTTCTTCGTCATCTTTGCTTTCCTTGTCTTACTGGGCCCAGGTGTATCCTGCGCAGTTCTGGGGCCGTCGATGTCAGAAATTTCTATGGGGTCTGCTAAAACAAGGAGGTTTGTCAACCATTCCTTGGTGATCTCTTCCAGGTCTTCTTCTGTCAACTTATAATAGGACTGAAGTTGTTCTTGGTGCTCATGATCAACACGTGGGGTTAGGTATATAAAGTGGTGGTCCGTGCTGAACTTTATCAGAGGTCGAAATCTCTGTAAAGTGTTCGGGGTTATGCGAGGTTCACTCCTTATGGTTTCTTTCAATTGGTTATAGTATGCGTGGAAAATGACATTCAATTGCCATTTCTTGCTCATGTCATTCAAGTACCATAATGTACTGAAATTTGCGGCTAGTGGCTCAAAGGGGTCAAGGTTCGGGAAGGTTGAGCCTTCTGGTAGTTCCCATGCAACAAAATCGATCAGTATCAGGAGCCAGCTAAAATGGAATTCATGCCCCTGATCCTGAGCTTCTCTGTAATCAATCTCTAGTTGATTCACTAGGTAATTCGTCCAGTTCATCTGTAGTCCCTCCGTGCACTTTCCTGTGAGGTCAACTACAAATCCAGATACTTGTGTTGGTAGATTCTTGCGTACCAACTTCCCTGCGATCAGTTGGCATGCGAGGTGCACTACACCACTTTCAATAGAAGCTACCTTGCATCATCTCGTTCCTTTCTAAACATTTCCATAGGCTTCTTTGACCTTCTGCGCAAGAGCGCGGTCTGTGGTCTTTCCAGGATAGTACTGATGGGGATTAGGGCCCTGCATGATAAGCTCAGTGATCCTATTGATCAGTTTCAGATCAATATTTATGCGACGATCTAACCACAGGTATCCTCCGTGGTAACTTGCTAGTAACAATTTTACACAAGCATTCACCTCCTGGTGTCTATCAAAGTGCGGTATTTTCATAACGTTGAGCAAAGTAGACTACATGAGGTTCATCGTCCATTGCTGAGGGATGAGCTTTGAATTCTTTCCTAGTTCTCCTCAAGTACTTATATGGGGCAAGCATGCTGTAAAATTTACGGTCCCCTAGGTTGAAGTCGCAAAAATTCAACGCTGTAACATTGTCTTGATCTATGTGGTAGGTGTGTACTCCTTTCGGTAGATATGCAGTGACTAGGGTGTATTCAAAATATCTAGGGACACTATCCCTGTTAATCTCGTCGCTCAGAGGGGGTATGTAAGCTGGTAGGATGGATGGCACTAACTTCGTGTTGGCTATGTCGTCCTTATGCTTAGTTCTTCTTTCTGTGTCGACTCGAGATGTTCCTACTCGAGCAGTCGACGGGGAGGCTTGCACTCTGCTCATCAATGATTCTTGGACTTTGGTGGACATTCTTCTTTCCGACATGGCTCTCTTAGTCATTAAATCAAGAAGGACCTTTGTGACGGATTCCTCAAGTGTGGTGAGCTCGTCGGACATAAGCACTCAGGAAAGATAATCGGGGTCACGATGATCTCAAAATACTGCACTAGGATGAACAATCTGCTTGCAATGATCACTGTAGACAATCACTAGTTCTGAAGGCTTCGATTCTTCAGTTGGAAAAAGTGTTCTTCAAGCACGACGCAAAAAGCTAAATAGGAAATTCATCAACGGTCTGCTTGCAATGGGTATGAAGCTTCCATGGATGTTGATCCATCCGTTATGGCATGGTCCAATGGTCCGGTGGTGATCCTTTAATGCTTTTATGTCCGTTCGGGGTGGAAGTCGAACGGGTATATCGGTCCAATGGCTATATTGCTTCACCATGGCAAAGTGTCATATGTCGTTGTTCTGATATCCCGACGAAGCTCAATTCCTGTGAATTTTTCCTTCTGCGAAGTTTCCTCTGGAATCTTTTGTAACTTTTCAATCTTGGCTCTCTTCTTACTTAGCTTCCTATCCTTCTTCCCAGTGAGCTTCGTCTCGATCATCCTTTTTCCATTCTGATTCTTATCTTCTCTCGACATAGTCACTTCACGATGATGAGATTCTTTCTTCAGATCCAAGGGTAATACTCCTTCATCATATGGATTAGGTATTTTGGTCTTATGTGGTTCCTCTAATTCTCTTATATCTTTGATATCCAAGTCCCTGGTTTCAAATAGCTTAGATCTTTTCTCTTGTTCTTCCATCATGTAGGCGATCCTTCTAGTCATAAATTCCATGAGTTCTTGATTCTTCTGTTCTAGGGCTTCCTTTTCTTCTTTTCTCTGGATCTAGTCTTTTTCAATCTAGATCTTGCCTAACAAAGCTATAAATGGGGCATGGTCCTCAATAAATTTAATAACTTTGAATTCTTCCTCTGTCGAAGCTCCATGGGTACTCATAGCTATATGGTTAATCCTGCCACATAGGGTTACCATTTTTCCTTTAAACAACCCTACTTTTTCCTAGTGAAGGAACCATAGCAGGCCTTCCTAGGGTTTCCCAAGTACTTTTTGTCATAATGTTCATCTGTGTTCCCTCATCCAGAACACAGTCAATGTCGAAGTCTCTTATTCTTACTTCGATTTTATCCTCTTCTTTGAAGATCTATGACAAACTAACATCTTTCTATTCATCCAGGGTTTCTTTCATTTCCAGTAACATAATCTCTGATTTTTTCTGGGGTTCTTCTATAATATTAGTCTCTTGATATCCTTCAAAGTTTTCTTGCTCCATATTTATCTTTTCAAGTCTAGCAATAATTCTAGGGCAATCCAGTACTTCATGGTCCATAGCCTTACAACAGAGCCAACTAGGGTTTCTCCCAGGGCATTCCTTAGCAAGATGTCCTGGTCTTCTGCAACTGTAACAAAGAGTTAATCCTCTCTTTCTTTTTAATGATCCCCAACTCTTCTTATACTTCACACTAGGATCATAATGGCTAGTGTTAAGTACCTAAGACTGAATACAAAAACACCACAACTGATATAGAAGAACAATATAGAAAAACACAACTTTATTATATCAAACCCTTGAGGTAGGGAAACACCACTTGTTAACTACCTAAGACTGAATACAAAAGCACCACAACTAATATAGAAGAACAATATAGAAAAACACAACTTTATTATATCAAACCCTTGAGGTAGGGAAACACCATACAATGGATCCTATTATGGAAGGGATCCTCTCCTGTTCACTTGCCTCT
>SNQJ01S0140969.1:23273-46140 GCA_010110895.2 Picea sitchensis
AAAAATTTCTTTCTAGGATCCTACATCCATTGGTTAGTCCAAAAATTATTTCTATGCATAGGTATAACATATCTATCATTATACTTATCAGATCTATTCATATCAAGTGCTCTTTCATCTAACAATGCCCTAGTTTTCAAGCTAAGACAAAATCTATCAAGCATGCCTAAATCCATACTTTAGAACAAAAAATTTCACTTCTTTTACTTCTACAGGGCACAAAGCTTCTAGATCTAAGAACTTTTAACTATTCTTACATTTATCAGAGCATAGAGCTTACAGATATTACTTCTTTTCTTCAGTATCAACCTCTTTTTTTGTAAATCTGACTTCTTTCCTTCAGATCTGTCCTTCCTTCTTTAGCACAGATCTTTTCAGATCAAGTGGATCATTGTGCACTAGGGCATAGATCCACGCATAGGGATTTCACAATTTCAGGATGAATCTTTTCACAAAGCTTCTTTTGCTCAGTTCCCAACAATCACTGTTTTAGGTCCCGACAATGGAACCATTTGTTGGCATAGGGGTAGACCCAGGGTTCAATGATACAACAATGCACCAAAAAAACCCTAACTACCGACCCTTTCGGCAACACCTGCGAAGCAGATGAAGTCTCACCCGAGGTAGAGGCAGGGGTGGTTGCAAGACTCAGGTGTATGCAACCTTAGCTGGGACATAGATCTATGATTATAACACTTAGCAATCACCTAGCATAGATTATTCAGCAATATTCAACCCTTATGATACTTCACAGATAGCACAGAGCATCACAGTATGTACTTAGATCTAAGATAATTCATCACTTAGCCACAACAAGATATATTAGATTCAACAGATCAAGCACTAAGCATCTTACATACCAGATCTAACATTCATTCATATCTCAGAAGCACAAAGAATAAATAAATCTATCTAAACACATCAAAGCACTTAGCAAAGGAAGAGACAAACACATCAGGTCTAGGCACATAGCACAACACATAGATTTACCGTGGTTCACCCCCACCCTGGGGCTATGTCCACAAAGTCTTCTTCTTTATTAGCCTCAGTTAATTAGGTTACAACACAGAGCCATCCAAATCCATCTTCGCATAGGACAGAATATCTGCGCAGCTCGCTAGATCCTTCT
This sequence comes from Picea sitchensis, assembly GCA_010110895.2. NCBI lineage: Eukaryota > Viridiplantae > Streptophyta > Pinopsida > Pinales > Pinaceae > Picea > Picea sitchensis. The sequence goes on from SNQJ01S0140969.1 coordinate 24,403, forward strand.
TCTTTATGCTACAACACAAATCCTTCTACAGTATCTCACAGGGACTTTCACTTAGCTCTGCAAATCTTACACAAAATGCACAAATCCTTGATCACATAGATTCAACTCTTGGAACTTAGCCTACATCACATAGATATATCATCCACTACTTCTCTATATGGCCTAGACATCTATATATACATACAAAAGTGGGCCTAAGCATGGGTAAACCCACAGGTCGACATCCCTTTCCCATTACATTATTCCCAAAACCCTAAAAGGACCCAAAAAGGGGTCTAGCTTCCACGATTTCTGCTTCATGTTGCACTCCATCTTTGACAAGCTGTCGAAGTCCAAAAAATGGTCAAATATGACCAAGTGTTCCTCAAAACTTGGTTAAGGGCCAACAGGCCCCCAACACTCACCTGTGACTCATCCCGAGTCACTCAGGTCTGGGTAAATTTTCCTGAAAGGTCTTGATCTTGGCTCAAGCTACTTCGACTTGTCTTTATGCTACTACTTCTTGCTCAACAAATTCTTGAGCAACCGCTTCACTGATAGGTCCTTCCAGTTGTTGCTCAACTGTAAAAACTACTTATTCTAGTAGTGTTCCTTGGCCTTCAATTTCTTCGAATAGTAGGTAGGCCGCCTCCTGGCTCAGATGGAGTTTTTGGGTGACTTCCATCACTCTGTTTTGCATGGTAAGAAGGATTTTTTGGGCAGTGCGTTGTTCCTGGGATCTCTTCATCCTCTCGATAGGTGACAGGAGCTTGAGCTGTGCCGGTACTGTATCTGCGTGCCGCTTTTCTTCCTAGAGTTGGGACTCTAGTTTCTTCAACTCTGGCTCTTTAGATAGTTGTTCATATATCTACGTGCTTCTACTACTTAGTTTTTTACATTCTGTGACAAGTGATTTAATCCTCTCGACTGCGTTCTGAGCATTCAACTCTCGTTGGTCGTGCACTTCTTGTGGAGTCCGTGGTATGGTATGAAGCTCTAATTCCACGACCCTTTGTTGAAGTTGTTGAATAAATTCAGTCAGCTTCATCACTTTGCGCTCTTGGTTGATAGACTGAGCACCAAAAGATCATTTGGTATGTCCCCATACTAGTTGGTATATGGTACTAAGGTAATTTTTCCTTCTTCTTTGGGGGTCCCTGTTATGAAAATGTTGCAGGAAGTGTAAGCGGAGCCAAATGATACCCAAAGAAGAATAATTCAGATGATCTAGTTGCAGCAGTCCAGAGAAGAAGTGTATAACAAGACTCAGGTTATCCAGGAAGGTATCAAAAATATTTATGACAAGAGAACTAAAGAGGACGATTTTGAGTTGGGTAATCTAGTGCTGAAGTGGGATTCCAGAAATGAGGATAAGGGTAAACATGGAAATTTTGATAACTTGTGGAAAGACCCTTACATCATTCAATCATTTAGATGAAATAACACATTTTTTCTCAAAGACAGTGATGGAACAGTCTTGTCATGTGGACATGTAAATGGCAGGATGTTGAAGCATTACTTACCACCCCAATAAAGATCTTAGTAATCCATTTCCACTGTACAAACCATTTCTTTACATTCGGGTTATGTGTGGGTGATGTTGATTAGATGGTTGAAGCCTACAAAGAAGGCCCTAAGCCATTGACCAGTGCCACCAAATTTTCAAAATAAAACAAATCAGGTAGCATAATAAGAAATGGAGAAAATCTTTATAGACATCAGGAAGCAGGTTCTTGGCACCTCTCAAGGAGAGAACCATCCCCAGGTGGAGCCACTATTATAACCCTATGTTTCATAGGATCAACTAGTGACTGGAAATTTTTACTCTTGTTGTATTTTTGGTTGTAAATAATATTTCATTCTGCAAAATATTTTCAAAAGAAAAGAAAGAAAATAAAAGAAAAAGAAAAATAATAAAAGAGGGCATAAAAGATAAATAATAAGGCCCCATGCAATAAGAATGGCTTGATCCATACAGTCTAACCATGGTAAAGTCTTTTTGAATTTATGCTAATAGGATTAATGAATAAAGCTTGGCTAAATTGTTTAATATTAGCCAAGTAGATAGGTTAGTTAGTGAATAAATTTGATCAAACTGTTTAAACTTGATAAAATAGCCCCGGGGTAGAGTAATTTTTAGCCCAACAATCTAATCTGGGTTAAATGTGATAGGAAAATAGATTAGGACATAGGTTAGTTGCTTTCCCTTTCAATAAAACAATAATAAATTTGGATGAGGTTCTTTGTTTTGATGTTAGAAGGTTTTGTTCTAACCCCTTGGTGGAAAAATGAAAAGAATAAGCGCAAAAAACTCACAAAATGGTGCTATCCTAAGTTTTTGCAATGAAATTGATGCGTTCTCTGGGATTAAAGGGTGCGTCGAGATCAACAGCTGAGAAAAAAACACTCAGATCTACCGCTGACAGGTAATACCGGACCCCCCCGCCCGCTCCAAACCGGTTACCGCCTACCCCCCCGATAAACCACCATACCATATTTTCCATACCACTTTCGACACATGATGTCACACTCCACTACCATCATTCACAAGTCATGTGCCATTACTCTGTCAACGTACCATTTTCCCCATTCACCTGTCACTCGTCACATCTCATCTGCTTACAACCCAATCCCTATCCTCCACCTAATCCTCACGCAACTCATCACAAATCTACTACCCTCCATCTCATCCCTAAGATATCTGTTGGCCAATCAATGCATCCAAACCTATCTGTTAAGCCTGCTGACTTGTCTCCCATGTTCCAACAAATACCTATTTGCCCAGATAATCTCGTTTTTCACCTTTCCTTCACCATTCATGATCCAGACGCCGCTGAAATCATCTTCCTCTCCGCCCTTTTGCCTTCTACAACCATTAACCTCTGGACATCACAGTCAACGTCATTCTTTTTCAGACCTTTGCAAGTATCAGTTGAAGGGATGGCACCAAAGTCCAAACATTCATAGATCGACAAAAAATCATTTCTCCCACCTCATGTCGATCTCGATCAGATCCCTCTGGCCGACAAATATTACCTGATTTCAAAGCCTAAATACAAATTTGATTTTTCCGAATTGCACTCATGGTTCAAAGACACTTTCCTAGACCAAAGTGATGAGATTGGACTCTGGGAGTTCAATCTTCCACTGTATCTTTTTCCCCAAATTCACCCTTAAGTGCCAGGCGCACTATATTCCCAATCATATAGCTATCGTCTCATTATCTGGAGAGACCTTGTTCACCATTACAGCTAAAACAATTGACCAGATGATGCAAATTCCCAGATTAGAATCCCTTTACTCTCTTACCATTGAAATCTTAACCAAAATGTACCAAAAATTATCTTTTCCCCAGAGAGTGCAAATTTTCAAACTTTTCCTCTCTGAGAGTGCCCAATTCCCCAAGAAAAATCCCCCTTATCAGTCCTCCATGTTCTCAACAAAAAGTAATCAAGTCATTTCATCCCTGTGTTGTTTTCTCAGGTATTATTCAGATGAATAGGTGGACGAACCCATCCTGGTTTTCTTGTATATTTTATCCACCGAAGAGAGGGCCACCATCCAGTTTAATTTCAATCAGTTTCTGGCCGATAATATTCACGAGCAACTTTTCAAGTTTCCTACAGAAGGCATGTTTCGATATTATTCCATATTATCTTACATGTTCCTTTTCTTTCAAGCAGAGAAGTTCTCATTTTCCATGCAGAAACTGGACTAGGATGACCATCTGCAAGCGGTCACCTCCTGGACATCTTTACCGAGAAATAACTCATCAGAGTTCAGTTTTAAATAGTTCATTGATCAATTTTACCACTCAGTGGTAAGCATGTTGAGTGGACGGAAGGAACCTAGGATTAATGAAGAGATTCAGAGGCTCCTACAACTGTCGAACCTTGCCAAAACCAGTGACTGGTACCTCTACCAGGATCACACAGAGATCAGAGTCTATGGTTGTGAGCTTCCACCATATAATCTACCCAAGGTCCTACCTGTCAGGATATTCTCTCTGGAATATATTCGACAGATGATAAACTCAGACAATATTCACTTCGTGTCGTTAAAAAAGAAACAACAATTGAGGATCAAGGGACAGTTAGGATCTTTCATCTGCAATAGCAAAGCGGCAAGAGAATAAGAAAACAAGTTGTTACTGGAGATGAAGTTCAAGCAAAGTTTCCCATGGAATTACGATCCATCTGGTATCATTGCAGAAACCAGACTAAGAAATAAAAATCTCCATATGCTCATGTTCCAAAACCAGAAATCGAAAAGTTCATGAACCAGACCGAGTGGGAGGAGAACACTCTAATAGATACCGATCAACACCCCCCTTCGGCCAGTATTTCACCAACTAATACTCCTTAGGCGCCAGCAGAGAAAAGACCTAGGAAAGAGGTATCACCCTCAGTCACTGAAGTCTCGGCAAATGAATTCCAGGTTTATAGAAAAAGACCCAAGACCAATCATACACCTGACAGGTCTAGTGTAGAAGAGACTGAGTCTACTACAGTCATGGAAGGTGAGCATTCCCCATTTTCCTCAAGAAGCCAGTAGACGATGTCCACCTTCTCATCAAATAAGCAGGGTGATACAACATTAATAACCAGAGCTACACACGAGCCTATAGGACTGAACCTATTTGAGAAATACAACTTGATTAAGAAGAAAAATGAGATGTTGACAAATAGTACCTATGCCCAATTTTGGAAACAAACATCCACAACCCAACACATATTACTATATGCTTTTGATACATAGAAGGGAAGAATGCACATGGCCTACTTGCAGGCACAGGTACCTCAACCCAAAACAATTTCTGATTATAAAAGGGAAACTTTCGAGTTTGATATTGCAAAAGTGCATCTGACTGATCAGAGGGACCTACACAGACAAAATGGAGAAATGATTTTCTCCACCTTGGCGAACACCTCCATGATCGTAGAAAAGATACAGGTTTCGTTGAACAATGTCCAGACTCATTTGAAGCTGGAGAAGGTGTCATCTTTGGAAAAGGATAACAAAATTAAGTCCCTGGAAGAACTGGTGCTCAAAATTGGGTATGATCCAACCAATATCAAAGCATTTGAAGAGATTATAAAAAAGAATAATGTTGACATAGCCTCCCTGAGGAAAAAATTAAGAATATCTACTACTGAAGACCCACAGGCTAAAGATATGGCTAATACTGAAGGCCAGAAAGAGAAGATGTTGAAGTTGATCATGGAGCAGAGCGCTCAAATTAAATAAATGGAAGCTGAGCTAGATAAGTTGGTCAAGGAGAAGGAGCATAATGTGCCAATGGTAGTCATACCATTGAATGCAGTCTTGATCACAGGAGTCAGTGCAACAACGACAACATCAACTACCACAGGGGAAATTCCAGCAACAACATCAGTGACAGCTCCAGATGAAGCAGACCAGTTGGAAAAAGAAATGGAAGATATGACTTTGCAAGGGGCAGAAACTAGAAAACTACAAGAAGAGATTCAAAATCTCCAAAATCTGAATTCCACATTCCAGGCCAGCTACAAAACTGAGAGGCATAAGTTAGAGAATCTCAAACAGGAATTGCAGCAGTTGTAGAAAGAAACAGTCATGGCCAAGACTCTGTCAGAGGCTAAAGAAAACATTTGGTTGGACATCTATCAATCAGTGACAGAGATTTGGCCCCTGATACAAATCATGTTTGAACAACATGATCTAGTGCAGAGAGCCAAACAGGCCATCGACAGGATAAAGGGAGAACTGGGAGAAATGCCTACAAAGGCCCATGAGATAGTCAAATTCTTAAATTCTAAATCAAAAGAAGAGATGGAAGCCCTGCAAATTGAGGACATGACTAAAACAATTCTTGAAGTTAAGAGAGTCTTGACCAAGAAGGGACTAATGCTGCAACTCGAGGAGAGAGTTCAGACAATGGATGTTGTAGTACAAAGATTTTTCAACAAAAATGATGCTTTGCAGAAGAAAGGTCTCCCAAGCCTTTTTGTGATCAATAATAAGTTGATTACTCTCTCATATTATAAACATAATATTCTCACAGTGGCGAAGGATGGGTCCAAGTTCGCTAGCATAAAAGGCAATATCATAGGCAAAGCATTCTTGGAAACTCTGAAATTGGACCTGAATATTCAACAAGAGATAAAGTATCTTTTCATCACCAAACCCACTTTCACTAAGTACACAGAGACGGACGAGGTGTATCGAAGGCTGCTCAAAGTCAACATTCCCAGTCAGCAGAGATGGGATGACTTGTGTGACTTGATAGAATAGAAGATGATGTGGATTTACAAATCAGCACACCGAGCAGTCAAAGTCAAGTTGATGACTAACCAACAACATTTCCTAAATCAGCTCAAAGAATCTGACAAATCATTAGCAGTTCCTATAATTTTTTATTTTGTTAGCTAGGTAGTTAGATTTGGATTCTACCACGTCCTGATCATTAATGACAAGACCAAATTGTAATTTTTTTTTCTATAAATACTTCAAATTTCGAAGTATTGAGGGTTGATCTTTACACCCGAGCAAGTTGTAAACTGTAACATTTTTTAAGAGATCTACCAGTAATAAAAAGGGACGATTCACAGGATTCCTGCATGTTAAATGTTGGTGATGTTTACTCCTCTTCGTTGAATGGTTTATCTTTCTTCGTTATCATCTTGTTTTCTACATATGATCATTTAAAAGAAGTTAAAGTTGCAGAATTTATCTTTGTATACTATGTTTCTGGCTTTTAAAGATCTAAATGTTTGTCTTCTGATATTGTGATAAAGAAATTCTTGAATTCTTATTTATTATAGTTTATTATCTCATCTATTTCTGTTATCCATCACTTTAAATTATAAAGGATCCAACATTGACATTATCCTGCCCTGTGAAGAAACCTTATAAAATCTGTTCTCAGATCTCAAACCTTAACACAGACCCTGTATCCAAATGGATGTGTAAGCAATATTTCATCCATTTTATAAAACAAAACAACACAGTTCCATTTATTTAACTATCCTAATATATGAAACCTGAAACATATCTAAATCTTATAGAGAGATCCCTCTTTGAAACTGGCAGGGCTAGATCCTAGTTTCGAAGTGGTTGGATAAAGTTACCTCTGATAAATTTCTTCTACCTCCTGACAACGTCTGGGAATTTACAAAGTGTTAACAGTGTTAACACTCCGTAATTTCCATCGGCTACGGGAGGGAAACCACGGAGGTAACCACAAACCACTTTAGGTTGTATTGTAATCTATACAACTAGAGATGGATCTCTCAAATATGTAAAGACTGAAAATACTCAAAAATATTTAGCAACGAGCACATAGAGGTCAGATTCTGCAATAGGATAGGTATTGTTTTTTTTCTAAAGGGTAGGTAAGACAAGAAAGAGAAGGGAACCATCGGGAAATTGAGTCAAAGCCTGAACTTAAAAATATTGTGTCAATAGTTGGTGGTGTACTCTCAGAAGGCAAAGGCAAAGTAAGTATTTTTCTTTGGAAAATGAATAGTATTTGGATGGCAGCAGAAAAGAGAAAATGACGTCCCATTACACTAAGAGCACCTAAAAAAGGGTGAGTTCTTAATGTAAGTTTAGAAGAAAAAACAAAAAGGAGATAGATCACCATGGACAGAGCACCAAATACAAAAGAATTATGAACATGAAATCCTTATCACATAAACAAGTATTTACTGGATGAATGGAGCATTAGATAAAGATGAATTCCAAACATTTACTCTCAATAAAATGATAGAAGAGAATAAACATTAATGGAAATGAGCATTACAAAGGAAAATGCATACTTAGAACATCACTGTGATGAATCTCTACTTCATAAAAGTATTGTACTTCTATATTAACTCATAACATATTCAAGAAAAAATTATACACAGTCCAATAGCTTTCTTCTCCAGCTGAAGGTCAACCCCCCCCCTTTGTTAATCAAAATTACAAAAATATATAGGAAAACATATTCCCCAAGATGAGGAGGTCGAATTCAACCATTTCTCTTCATTTTTGGATCTAGTTACATCAAAATAGGAACAAACTCAAAACTATCTACTAAGAAATAGGAATCAATTTGCTGGAAAATAGGGGTCAAAGATAACATCATATCTCTCGAATCGCGATAGTTGTTACAAAATTGGGAGAAATTGTTGGAGATGAACCCATTCTTGAGAAATACCTCTTCCAATTTTCAAAAATTATTCTCCATCTTCTTGGGATCCGTTCCCAAAGATAATAACTAAAACAAGAAATCATTAAATATTTAAATCTGAAAAATAGGCTGAAAAGATCCCTTTGAATATCCCAAAATATGACAATCGTGAAAAAAATGAGAGAGGATTTTGTTATTAGGTCCATGATTAAAAAAATCCTCTTTGGGTTTTTCAAAAAACATCTCCAGTTGTTCGAAACACGATCTTGAAGTTGACTGCAAAAACAACATGCCCTGCAGACTTTGCATAGCGAGGTTGCACAATGAGGGTTATTTTTTATTTTTCTTCATGTGGTTGATCATGAAAATATATATGAAGGTCATTTACTATCATATTTACTTTTTGAAACATGATTTTAAGACCCTAAACCATTTATCTTCCTTCAAAGCATCAAATTCTTCATCAAGGTTCTAAAACCCCAAATACTTTAAGGTTGCAAATTGAGGCTTGGTTGCAATAAATGATATAACATGCATGTATTTATGTGTTGAAGAAACTTCTACACCACTTTCAAACTTGTCTTGATCATCCAATCTAATTATGTCATCATGAAATCCCATTTGCTGCAAAAAACAATACCTACAACACTTGTGTAGCCTGTTGACGCAACTTGTTATGCAACTGTGAGCTACAACACTTGCGTAGCGTGTTTGCACAGTGAAATTTATGTAGGTATTTTTTGATTTTATCTCAAATGATATATGGGTTCGGGATGAATTTTGGTCAGCAACTTAATATCATCATGATGCTTCTACTGGAGAAATTTGGGAAAAACCCAGTTCACGAATCTCGAGAAAATTAAAAAATGGTTGTAGATGATGGTGGCTCATTTCTCGAAAATAGTGAAGCATTTTCACCTTAAATTAAGTGATATTATTCATATTACCTTCATGCATATCCTATAAAACTTTCACGGAAAATGGGCGCACGATTTAAGTGTTATGATAAAAATGCACTTGTGTAGCGTGTGATCGCTACGCAAGTTCTTTTTCCCTTGTTTCCATGAAACCTGCTTGCAAACCTTTTGTTGATGGCTGAAACGTGGTGTCCCAAGTCTGCTGAAATTTTAAACACCTTGGAATGTACCTAATCATAGCTTCAAAAAAAATTCCCATGCAACATTTCGCAGCACCCAAAACAAATACCCTTATATTAGGGTTTGCATGTTTTCGTGCTTATACATAGATAAATATAGGTCATGTTGATAGGTTTATTAAGGGACTCTAAGATATATGCAGGTCATCAAAAAAAATAACCCTTGAGTTTGCTTCCAAAATGCAGATACATCAAACCCTAATCAGATTGCAAAACTAGGGTTTCTATGTACTCTTATTTCTTTCATATGACATATGGAAAAAGTGTTGCAAGGTGGAAAATCGTGCCTTTAATGACTTGGGATGTTGGAGAGGTGACAGGCCTCAGTAAACTAGAATTGATATGACATTAGAACAGACAAGTACTAGGACAAGTGGCTTTACCCCAGTACATTATATGTTCTAACAAATTGTAAATTTTATGATGGAATTGAGTCATGGTTGGAGGAATATTACATATCTGCATGTACCGTGAATCATAACGTCGCTAAATTTAACTTGCTGAGTTGAGACTTCTTTGAATAAATTCTTCCTATCATTCATCTCTCATTGGTTAATTCTCTGCAATTGGCCTTCAATCAACATGTGATTGCAGGTTTGGAGTTACTTTATTGGCTTCACTGGCACTATGCTTATACCTAGCTTCCTTTCATCCAGTGTAGGTTAGGTTAGAAATGGGATTATCATAGTCATCTTACTTCCTTTCTTACTGCATAGCTTAGATATTTGTTTTTATTTTCATCTAAATATCATAGGTTTATATTTGTTTTGCTTTCTTCAATGAAGACCACCAACTGTCATTAACTTAATTTGCAATTAGTGTTGACTTCTTTAGTTTAATTTCCTTTTCATCAAAGTTTTCTTCTTTTAGTGTAATTCTCTTCATTTGTTTCACTAAAAGTTTGGCTTAATCTTGGTTTTCCTCTATATTCATGAGGAAACCATGTGCAGGAATTATCCAAAAGGTTCAATTTCAAAATTCACTTGTCTCAACAACATTTACCCTAACATTCATAGTTGAGTAGTCAGTCATGTTGGATTACTAAGAGGGGGGGTGAATCAGTAATAACGTAATTATAATCCTTTTTCTTCAAATGTTATATCAATGTAGAATTATTATCCAATAATGAGCAGTAATAAATAGACAATCACACACATACACAATACACCAGTGTTTTACGTGGAAACCCAAATCGGGAAAATAAATAGACAATCACACATACACAATACACTGTTTTACTTGGAAACCTAAATCGGGAGAAAAACCACGTAATGTTTTTCTTATATCTCTTGAAGAATTACATTCATTGTGAAGCAACAACTTCCTTTGTTTTCTATATGCAAATCGAAAGGAGGCTCCAAACCCCCTAGTTTCGTGATACAAATCCTAAGGGAAGCTCCAACTCCCGGGAATATCTAGCTACAACCCCCAATGTTCTTCTACTACAACCAGAAGGTGTCTACAAACACCTATCATTACCCCGTCCAACCACCATGAAATACAAGTAGAATGATGGAACCATCACACTATCACTGAGATATAATTTGTAAACCTCGTATCTACAAATCCTAACCATGCATCAACCTATAATCAACTCGTACCACAAATAAGTATACCAAACCATGCACCAACTGTAATCAACATGTAAATTATAAACAAGTGCATCAACCATGCACCAACCTGTAATCAACCTGTAATTCATAAACAAGTGCATCAACCTTAGTGCACCAACCTGTGAATCAATATGTACCATAAACAAGTGAATCCAACCATGTACCTGGCATAAAATTAATGATGTTTCAACTACTCCATCAACTATGACTCATCAATATGTACCAACATCATCAAATATACACCTCATGTATGTAACAAGCAACTGTCAACTACTGTCTCAAATCCATGTACTCAACATGTACCTCAACCAAAAGTTTTTCCTCATCAATTTCATCATCCAAATTCCTTGATTTGTAGATTTGTAATAGACCCGGTGTATATGATCACATTCCTACAAACCTTCTTAACTTTAAAACAAGAGACTACATTTTCATCAAACTTTTTCTTTAGTCTCACATGCCTAGTTTTACTATCAACAACCCTAACTTGAAGTAATCATAACTTTGAACCAGAATGGGCAAAGATACAAACCGATAGACAATGTTCTTTAGTGTGTTTTATGAAATTCTCTCCTGAGTGGAACTACTTGGAAACTCTAAAGGAGTTATATAGCAAAATGGCATACCTTGTTGAATTCCCTGCTTATTCTAGAGAGCTAATCTTGTAGAGCTGCAAGTTCCCTCACAAAATATTTCATGAAATGATAAAACCATACAAACATACTAAAAATATACCCTAACCAACACATTTTGTATCACGTAATTTGATCTTTTATGAAGAAGTTATGACGTTTTTACCCTAAACACCCCGATTTTGACTAGTTTCTTGGATCCTGGGCACAAACCCTATTTTCACAGAGTGTAACTCCAAAATACAACGAAACACAAGCTAAATTTCTTAACCAAAGATACTTGGATATGGTTTCTCACTTGAATAGGAATTGGCATCCGAACCATTATATAAAATGCTATGTTTTAAAATGGCAGGATGACCTCGAAATAACATACCCTTGTCTCATCAAGAATTTATCCTTCCTTGCATTTCGGCCTTCTTTTCACTTTCAGCATTTCCACTTAGATATCATTTGTATACCCCCGACACCCATAGATATTCACATGCTCAAGGTGATTCCAAATGAGAGAGCTCCTATTTCATTTATACTCCAAGTAACTTAAAAAACATCTCTAGGTCACTTGGGTCCCACTTTCCTATTTTAGGGTTGGGTCCACTTCTAATTTCTCCATTAAAATTATTATTGAAATAATTTATTTGTATCCACTCCTGTTCTGCAATACACTCATCACTTCACCTTTATTATTACCTTTTAAAATCTCTTTAAACCACTTTGGACACTTTGACCTTTTGGGGCTTCTGCATGACATATGAGGGTCCCTAACTTCAGAAGGCTATAACTCAAACCGTGGAGAGTTATGTGGATGTCACATACAATTAGAAATGGCATGACATGTACCATCCATATAGAATAGTATTATCTGAAAAATGTATCATAACTCCCTACAATGCTACCATCAAACAAACTTGAGTCCATTACCCAAACTTGGGTCCATTACCCAAACTCCTGGGCCCCAACTTCATGGGCTATAACTTCTAAACCGTGGAGGAATTATGTGGACGCTCACATACCAACGTAGTTCTACTACGTAGCAACTTCAACCATCTAGGATATTTTCCGACAAATTCACTCCTTTGTCATCTCATTATTCCACAATTAAGCATGGTTCTCTTACTCCACAAAGTGTCTTCTCCCATGGATCTCACCATAAGGACCAATTTCTGAGTTCATCCATATTTACTTCTTATCAACCATGAAAAACAATAATGAGTCATATTTACATCAAACACTATTGGGTCCATTACCCAAATTCCAGCGATGGATATCGCTCTTCAAGGGTTGACATCAATGACAACCCAACCTTAATCAACAATCTCTTTGCATTGATCGCAACACTCGATGCAACACTAAAATCATATCACCATGCTCCCCAAACCATGCCTGGCCCCTCGGGACCAAGATAAATCTGATCCCTCCTGAACCATGCCTGCCTTCCAGATTCGAAAATGCTCTCCTTATCATCAATGGAAAAGGTCTTTCCATCCTGGTCGCCTCCCTCGACAGCTATCCCCCATATGGTGTTTCCTCATGTACATCTAAGACATATAAGATAAGAATTCAAAGTAAATCATTCAAAAGTATCTACTTTTAGAGCTGAAATAACCCGCAAGTCTTAGCTTAATATATTCAGTTATTCTATGGAAGTGGTTTTGTATGATTGTTCCACTGTTCCTTTTCGCCTACTACCAACTCTCATGTTCTTCTTCAAGTAAACCGCTCTCAGAAAGTGATACTTGATTGGAATGTGCTTAGCCTTGGAGTGCATCACTGGTTTTTGAGATACCGATGGCACTTGTATTATCACAATATATTGGAATGGGCCCATCATACCCAACCTATATATCTATCAAAGTATGTTTCATCCAAAGAACCTCTGCACAACATGTTGTCACAAGAATATACTCGTCATCAGAGATAGAGATACTGATGATTGTTTCTTGGTTAGCCATGATACCAAACACTTCACCTTTGGTAGAACTCACCTGGTGTTTGCCGGTCATCAATAACCCGCCTAATCAGACCGTAGGCCATAAGTGATAGATCTTTCCTTTGGATACCATAATCCAAACTCTTCTCGCTCTTTGAGATATTGAAGATCCTCTCATCGCTATCATACGTGGATTCCTATGTTACTTTGAAATCGCGGGCTGCCCATCCAACCGCCTTGCATTACATCCGGTCCGATGTTGTCACATATAGTAGGTTTCCAATCATTGACCTATATTGCCTCCTCGACCAGACTTTGAATCATCATCTTTTCTCAACTTACAAATCGGGAAGGAGGATGGAGGATGGATGGAATGGACGGAATGGAGGATGGAAGGAATGGATGGACCGGATGGAATGGAAGGAAATGGAATGGAATGGATGGATGGATGGAGACGGACGGAGGATGGATGGATGGATGGAAGGAGGACGGATGGACGGAGGAAAGGAGGGAGTGGATGGACGGAATGGAGGCAATGGAATGGATGGATGGATGGAAAGGATGGATGGATGGAGGACGGATGGATGGATGGATGGATGGACGTGGAGCGGAGATGGATGGATGGATGGATGGACGGACGATGGATGACGGATGGAAAAGATGGAATGGATGGAAAGGATGGAATGGAGGAATGGATGGAATGGACGTGGATGGATGGACGGATGGATGGATGGAAAGGATGGATGGATGGACGGATGGAAGGAAGGATGGATGGATGGATGGACGGATGGATGGATGGAATGGATGGATGTGGATATGGATCTGATGGATGGATGGAATGGATGGATGGAATGGAATGGAATGGATGGATGGAAGGAAATGGAATGGATGGATGGAATGGAAGGAATGGAAAAACCACAAAATGGTTTTTCTTATATGTCTTGAAGAATTATACTCATTGGAAGCACCCCAACTTCCCCTTTGTTTTCCAAATGAATCGGAAGGGAGGCTCCAACCCCCTAGTTTCTCACAACTTGAGGGGAAGCTCCAACTCCCCAAATCTAAGTGGCTACAACCCCCAATGTTCTCTCTGGTTGAACCGGAAGGTGGCTGGCAACCACCTGCCCTTGCCTGCCCCTCACACCTCAAGTAGGAAGTAGAATGATGGAACCACTGCTACACTATCACTGCGGAGATATACCGCTGTAAACCCGGACTCAATAAATCAACCATGGATCAACCTGCACCTCAACCTGTGATCAACTGCATTCACAAACAAGTGCATCAACCATAAAAACAACCTATAACAATATGTACTATAAACAAGTGCATCAACCATGTAATTCAACCTCGTAATCAACTTGTACCATGTACCAACTATGTACCAACCATGCACCAACCTCGTAGTAATCAACTCAGAATCCACATAAAATACCAAGTATGTACCCAATTCATGTGTCAACTACTCATCAATATGTACCAACATCATCAACTATACACCTCATGTATAAAAGGCCAACTCATCAACTACTTGTCTCAACCATGTACTCAACATGTACCTCAACCAAAAATCCCTCATCAATTTCATCATCCAAATATACTGTAGATTTTTAATATACCTAGTGTATATGAACACATACCTACAAACCTTCCTTTATTAACTTTAACAACAAGAGATCAGCATTTTCATCAAATTTTTCTTTAGTCTCACATGCCTAGTTTTACTAGTCAACAACCCTAACTTTGAAGTAATCATAACTTTGAACCTGTAATGTATAAAGATAAGAAACTAATAAAAATGTTCTTCAGTGTGTTTAATGAAATTCCTCCAAGTGCTACTATCACTTGGAACCCCTCCTAAAAGGAGTTATAGCAAAATGGCATACCTTGGTCGTAATTCTGGCTTATTCTAAAGAGCTAACTTGTATATGTCCCGCAATAAAATATTTGATGAAATGATCTAAAAATAGTACACAACATACTACGCACTGTAACTCTAACCAAATACATTTTATCTCACTAAATTGGGATCTGTTATGAATAAGTTATGACGTTTTACCCGAAACACCTGATTTTGACTAGTTTCAGGACTGGCCACAAACCCTATTGTCCACAGAGTGAACCCAAAAATACAACGACCCACAAGCTGAAACTTTTAACCGACAGATACTTGATATGTTTTCTCAATTTGCATAGCAATTTTAGTATCTGGATCATTATATACTGCTATATAAAAAATGGTGAGATGACCTGAAAATAACATACCTTAGAAAGCACCATCAAAGAATTTCATCCTCCTCTATTTCTGGCCTTCTTTTTTCTTCACTTTCCTCAGAATTTGGCTTAGATATCATTTGTATACCCTCAGACACCCATATATATTCAATATGCTCAAGTGTGATTCAAAATGAGAGAGCCTTGCCTCCATTTTATACCTCCAAGTAACTCTAAAAACATCTTCTAGGTCACTGGTCTCCACTTTCCCTATTTTAGGGTTGGGTCCACTTCTAATTTCTCCATTAAAAAATTATTATTGATATAATTTATTTTGTATTCAATTTTGAATTATAATACACCTCTCACAATTCCACTTTTATTATTTTACTTTTAAAATCTCTTAAACCACTTTGATTACTTTGACCTTTTGGGCTTCTAGATGACATATGAGGGTCCTCCAATCCTCATAAGGCCATAACTCTCAAACCGGTGAGGAGTTATGTGTGATGTTCTACATACCACCAGAAATGGTGTTTTACATGTAAATATCTCTATATAGAATAGTATTATCTAAAAAAGAGGCCTGCTAACTCATACCATTACCCATCAAACAACTTGGGTCCATTACCCAAACCCTAGGTCTCCAACTTCTCATGTAATACAACTCTAACCGTGAGGGAATTATGTGATCGCCCACATAAAGTAACTGTAAATGACATGATTGAATATCCTATATAGGATATTTTCCCCGACAAATTCACTTTCCATCATTTCATTATTCCATAATTAAGCATGGGTTCTCTTACTCCACAAAGTTCTTGAGGGCTTTCACCATAAGGGGACCACTTTGGAGTTCATCCATATTTACTTCTTAACAACCATGAAAAAACAATAATGAGTCATATTTACATCAAACACTATTGGGTCCAATACCCAAACCTTTTTTCTACGGGTCTTTCTTCAAGGGTTGACATCAATGACAACCAACCTTAATCAACAGGTCACCCCAAAATGCTAAAGAATATTTGATGGGGAATGCTTTACAGTTTGGCCAAGATGGAGATTGGATTTAAGAAATTACATTGGATATTCACAACCTTGCTAAGGATTGTGTCTATTGAACAGAATCATTGAAGTAATTGTGACTCCTTGATAGAAGACGTGCTTATCATTGAGGAACAGGTCATTAAGTGTCAGTCTCCCTACGATAATTCAATCACAATGATCTTTGATCTCACTTATATTGATCAAGAAAAGGTCTCTCAAGCACACTTTTTCTAAGGAATAATGGGTGATTGTTAAGGCTATAGTTATTTGTTGCCCAAAAGGAGAAATTTCGATAGACAAACCAACATTCGAGATCAAGTCTACTTTGTCTCCCGACAAGTAGAATGGGTGATACTCTTGGAGAAATATCAAATACCATAGACAAATTTTGATTGTCATTTTTGAATTATTGCGATGAGGATTTTCAGAAAGGTTCTTTGGAGTTGATCATGGAAATGTATATTCATTTCAAAAGAAAGATAAGATTTAAGGAAGAGACGCATCTTAAGAAGGTTTAAACTGATCATGAAACATCAGAATTGTGGTTAACTAAACATGTCGTGTTGTAACATTAGTTCTAGAGATTGAAGAAGTGAAAAGAAAATAGACATGTAAAAAGGCCAAAGCAATGGAGCTTGATGGACAATGAAGTGGATCTCTAGCCAACCCTTTCCCCTAAAGCACAAGGTTGCACAAATGAATTGGAAGCCTTCAAAAAACCATGATGAGAGGTGTAATTCTCATTCAACGCTAGCAAAAAGACCTATCTGAACGAACTATTATGTGTATTAACTTTCACATGGATTGATCGTTTCAAGAGGCTGTAAACTTCTAGTTGGTCAAAATGTGTGAATATCCTATAAGTTGTTGGAAACACTCAATCTATGATTTCTCTATCAACCAATTTCATTTCCTAATTACATACTTTTGATCATCATTCATCTAAAAGGCTTGATTTTTTTTCAGTTGCAGCAAGAAATTGGACCGAATTCATCTTGAACCCTAAATACGTCATCTCTTCTAATTCAACATTTTCTTCCCATTCTTTCATCATCATCTTTTTCCTTCAAAGTAATTTGTTTCTTAAATTTTGTTGTCTTATGACCTCTGATTATATTCCATGACATACATACCTCTCACCTCTGTTTGTCTTTTCACAGGTAGCGCCTTCACACTGAAAGCAGGCACGAATCAACTTGAATTCCTTTCCTATCTCATGAGTGGAATAGGGGTCTCTGTCTCAAAATGAATCAGAACTATTTGGGGATATTGTGGAAACAATTAAACTATCACTGAGCATAGTAGTTTATCAAAGGTCATCCTTGCATGTTAGCTGCTGAGAAGATCCTATGTAATGGAGGAACCATCCACACACTGAGTATCTACTCTCATGAATGGTGAAGTGTCAAAGTTTAAAGGTTGAAAACCTGAAGGGATATCTCTATGTAGCCAGGTGTAGAAAATATACAAATAAATCTCAAAATATGGTAGTCATCCCCTATCAGGCTAAAAAGGCCATCACTTTCCCCATCCACTAAATGCTAAGTATGCACTAAATAAGTCAGGAAGGAATGGAAAGGAAAGTTTGACCAGACTAGGGGACATGCAGATATCTTTGTCGAGGCTATAGATGCTTGCTGGAAGCGAAGCAAGGTCTGTGACGTCATGGTGACTCCACCAGGGCTATGGAAACTTGTGGGTAGTGGAGCAATACCTGCATATATCTATATAAACACCTGGTGAAAAATATTTATTTATCCCAAACCCATATCATCCCCAAGATGGAGATACCAACCCAGATCGTCGACGTAGTTTAAGGAAATAAACTTCATCATCATTCATCCTCCATCTACAAAATACAATCTATATTAGCCGATATGCAAGCAACGCTAGTAATCCCACCATGATGGAATCATTCAGGTAATTGTTACGTATTATTCCAAGAATTTTTGAATTTTGAACTTAAAAGTAAATTTCATGACCCTCTATATTTTATGCTTATCAGTTAAGAAAGACTAGCAGAGATTATGGCTTCACCTAGTGTGTCACCATTTGTTGTGCCCCAACAACAACCTCCCAATTTTCTTGTCTTAGCCTCTATCCAAGAAAATAAATTGGCGCCCCCTTTAATTCTTCCAATCGGAACCCTCACACTCTCTCTTGTGAAAATAGCTACGCCCAAGTTCTCCTCACCCTACCTCACTTTACCACTTCTGGTTACTCCATGGATCATGTATACCCAACGATCCACACTTTGATGAGTCCCCTCTTCATGCATTGATACATAGCGTTATGGCATGCACATCCTTCTTCCACCTTTGCATTGACACGCCATTGGTTTTCTCATCAATTCATCATCTACCTCCCTTTGAAATTGGCTAACATACTATCATGCTTCTGCGAAACCTCACTGACTCACATATTCATCGTCGAAGAAATTTGCATGATCAATGTCGTCTCACCGATATTGATCACAGTATTATCGCGTGTGTTACGAGGAAAATCCCTATATGGCTAGGGTAAACCACAACATACGGAAATGACTGCAGAAATCAACTCTATCCCAAAAACATGATATATAAACCAATATGCAAGCGAGATAAGAAAGAGGCCTACCTTGTCCAAATGTTCAATGAAGTCCATCATTGAGCACTTTGACCCAAATCTATATATCTGCAACTAGTTCTCAACAACCAAGCAAAGAAAGCATATGGTGATAATATAAAAGGTTAGCACATAAGATAACATAATCCATTAATATACATAACAAATACGCTCATGGATAATAACTCAAATATTTGCAAGATATCAATTAGACGGGAAAGGAGTATTTCTATTAATAAATGATCAACATAAGTGAAAATATTACAGACTTTTGTGTCGGCATGGTTCAGAACCGAGAAACTAAGTTCCTTCTGCTAGGCCTCCACCACTTCAATCATCCACCAAAGGAAAGCTCATAAAAGAGAAACAATGAGGTTCTCAATCAATAAGGGAAGATATTGGGGGTTGAACATTGTGTTCATACTTAAAGGACAAAGGGATGCAAACTCAATATGAAGTAAATAATTTCTCCAGAGTAACTTTGCTCTCAAAGTTGAATTCTTTCTCCTCCTTTCCATAGCTCGGAATTGGCCCATTTATAGATTTCAAAGTGGAATTGAAGAGTCGAGTCGGAACGTTTCCAGTATATGGAAGGCCAAGGATCATAGATCTCCTGTCGTGACATGGAAACCCAACAATAATTTTCATTTTCTGGCACAAATCCTGATGTATGTGGGTTGTAGTTGAGAAACCTACGTATACCCATGTTGTATAGTAGGCAAGATGCGTACATGTGGAAAAATATGTATTTTTAGCTCTGGATTTGACAAACAGGGATGATAAGTCTACACAGGGAAATGGAAAAAGGCCTTTTGTACAAGATTTCATAGGGTGAGGCAAATCTTGCTATAACAGTGCGCATGCATGCCTTTCACCAGCTAACTCACTTCTACTAATGTTGTTTCATCACATAACAGTTACACTCTCTCCCTGTCGCTTCATTACATTGTTTCTTGATGGGGTTCACCTCTTCTTCCTGACACACTACCCATTGACAAGTTTCCCTCTCATGTCACAAATGTATCAATGGAAGGATGTCAACCCCTCATCGTCGTCGAGCACATCGAGGACAATATGCTTCCTCTCACCAATGTTGATCATGTCAACGTAGCCCACTTTCTCCTTAAGGATTATCTTGATCCCCTTCCAACTTGAATCCCTTCTTGTTGCATTCATCAGTCAATCTCCTTACATTTCCAATTATTAAACTCTCATCTCCTACCTAGACAGTTGGTCATTAATTTCCTATTGTTGATACTGAGAGGGGGGTGAATCAGTATCAAGTACAATTTAAAAAAAAATCAACTTTTACTTAAACCATTCAATAATATCCAATGAGCAATGAACAATAGTATAAGAGATACATCAATACACCACAATACACCATCTGCAATATATGAGAAATAATCAATAGATGTTGATCAAGGGAAGTAATGACTTCCAAAGGTAGCTACAGCTTCCAAATATAAAGGGAGGGATAAACCTCCAATAGGAAGATACAATCCTCCAATATCAAGATAGGTTTGAGCTCTCCATCCTTGTCCATTCCTTCCACCCAAGAATATATGAGAGATAATAGAACTTTACATTAAATCATCGCCATCAACCAACCATCACATAGAACCTGATAATGATTCCTGAGACTTCTTCAACTTTTGCAATTCTTCAATTCTTGGAATACTCTGATCCTATAGATAATATTACTCAATGTATTCTCTGAAACTTCTCCAAGTTTCACTCCTTGAATCCTCCTCAAAAATAAGTTATAGAGAGAATGGTAGACCTTGCTCAATTCTGGTTTATTCAAGAGAGAGAACTTGTACAGAATGCCCTGCACTCAATATTTAACATCAAATTCTGAAACTCACACACAAGAAACTACAATCTGTAATATTTCCAATTCAATTGGTCCCACTTCATTTGGATTCTATATGAATAATTTATCATTGTTTTACCCGGAACACATGTTTATTGACTAGCTTCGGGGCTGGTCAAAAACCCTATCTTCCACAGAGTGTGTCTCCATAATTATAGCGAATCAAGAGTTGAAACTTTTACCACAGGTGCCTTCATATGTCTTCTCCATACCATAGAAATTTCACCATCTGAATCATTCTAGAAAAAAATTTATAGTGAAAATGGTAAGATGACCTGTAAATAACATACATTAGAACACATCACCAAAAGACTTCATCTTCCCTTGAAATCCAGCCTTCTTTTTCTTATGATTTCCTCTAAAATTCGACTTGTGTATCAAATGAATGTATAATGATATGTATTTATACCATTTATGTCACTTCCTTTTAATATTAGGGCCAACCCGACACTTTCTTATTTTGTAATTCTTTTCTTTAATTATCTTCATGGCCTACATGTACTTCCTTCTTCAATTCACTTTGTCATCT
>SNQJ01S0140970.1:1874-31972 GCA_010110895.2 Picea sitchensis
ATCCATTGGAAGCTGGACTAGGAGATGTAGCCCAAGAGAGGGGTGAACTCCTTTATCATTTGCTGTGTTATGTGTTTTCTGTTCATTGATTATGCTGTTGTTTATATGCATCTTGAATGAGTAAATCCTAATAAAGATGTGTTTGCAAAGTTGATCCATTTGCTTTTTAACACATAAAATTTAACTTGCAAATATTTTTCAATAATACAAGTCTTCTACATTTTTAGATCAGTTCTCCCGTCTGGCGTCCTCCCTTTCCGAGCTCACTTTCCCAATCAACATCTTTGTTTTCCATGCCATCTCCATCGTTTTGTGGTAGAGGGTTTCCCTGGGTTGCATGGCTCTTGGGTCAGTTACCTAGTCTGTTTCCTGAGTTAGATCATCCCATGTTTTTTCCTTGCGATTTCTTTGGATTTCCTTTTCTAGACGGTTAATGGTCGCATTTCCTTTCGGTGCAACTAGGGTGTGAAGGGTTCCCTCTCCGTCTTTGGCCGCCTGCTCCATCCTGGACACCCTACGGGGATTGTTCTGAGTTCCCTTCTCTAGGGGGTTCCTTTTGTTGTGCGTTCGCTTCATTCGCACCATCCAATCGGGACTATGGAGGCTCCTTTGCTGGATTCTCAACCTGTTTCCTTCCCTTGTGTCTGTGGTGTCTCCTGCTGTTGCGCTCTTCCATTTACAATTATTTCTGTTGTTTCTTATCTTATTGAGATTTCCCTGTTGCGGGCTCGTCCTTCCTTGAATGGTCTTCTCGTAGAGGTGAACCTTCCCGTCCTTTTTCCCAGTCACTATACGTATGCTCATGATTACTCCACCGTTATTCCTATACGGTCCCTTGCCCCTGCTTTCTTGATATCCTACTGAGAATCTCCCCATACCTGTTCTTTGGCATGGTGGGTCGATACTAGTTCATGTCAATCCATCTTGCCTTACGTCATTTGTTGTTTGTTGTTTGCCGTCGATACTTTCCCATGGTCTTTCCCTGTAAATCTTACTGTTGACACGACCTTGTTGTCGTACCCTCACCTGTTGTAAAATCTGATCCTGCATTGTGATTGGTGGTCGAGTGTTGGCCAGTTTTTTCCTGCCTGGGTCTTTTGAGCCGTTCCCTGGGCCTTTCGCTGTCCTCCTTGATGTGACCTTCCTTGCTTAAGTTGTTGTCACAATATTCTGTCGCTAGTTGGAGGCATTCCATTCTGAATTGTCCTTCCAGGATGTTATGCTAGGTAGTATCTAGTTTCGGTCCTTCCTTGCTAACCCCCTCGTTAGCAATTCTGTCCGCAAGGTCATTTGCTGACCTGCGCACCCAACACAACTCCACTGTGTTAATCGTTTGCAGATGCTCCTGGATTTTTTGTAGGGAGTGTGCCAAGCGCAAATGTCTCTGTACTTTGCCCACTCTGGTGCCATTTTGGAGTTTCTTCACCGTGTTGATGACCAAGGTGGAGTCACCTTCCACGATAGTGTTGGTCATCCTTTCACGGCTTAGAATTTCCAGACCGAGCTCCAGGGCTCCAAATTCTGCTGTGTTGTTGGTTGAGTTTCCCATACTCCCAGCGTATAGCCGGATTATGTTTCCACCACTATCTCTGATCACCCTTCCATCCCTGTTATTCTTGGGTTTCCTTTTTCCGCCCCGTCAAAATTTAACTTGAGGAACCGTGTCGGAGGTGGTGTCTAGTTGTGCTCTCATGATTGGAGTTGTAGTGGCTGTCCTACCCGTGTTCTGTTGTGCCCATCTTTTAGGTGGAAGACTTCTAGGATGCGGGAGTCCTGGCCTGTGGGTTGCGCTTTTCCAGTCTGGCAGTTGCGTCTCTGCACCATTTCTTGTATTTGAGAGATTATTGCTTCCTTGAGTTTCCCTTATGGAAGGATTTCGTTCCCGAGGATGCATCAGTTCCTTTCTTTCTATATTTCCCATATGATCATCCCTGGCATTAGATTCCAGCAGAGCTTCACCATTTCATTTTTTCTATAACTCTCATTCAAGTTATTGATGGTTTCATTGATGTTACCTCAGGTCCTATGGACTGTTGAAAGATGCTTGTCGCCTAATCCCAGATATTTGTTGTATAATTACATTTTTCGAGGAGGTGATTCGTTGTTTCTTCCTTTACTTGACAGAGGTGGCATCGTGATGGTCATATGAAACCCCTTTTACTGACGTTTTCCCAGGTTAGAATTCAGTTGTGAAGTACTAACCACTTGAATATTTTGATTTTTGGCCATTGGGGGTTGTCCCATATCTTTCCCCACTGTTGCGCTGGATCTTCTTGGTCCTGGGCCGTGATGTAATTCTAAGCTTCTTTTAAGTTGAATTCTCCACCATTTTTCCTGCCCCATATTAGTTGGTCCTCTTCTTCTGAGACTACAATTTTCCTTTTCCCCAATTCCTCCTCCACCTCTTTCGCTATTGTTGTGATCCGATCTCTATTTTGTGGATTGAGTTTGTCCCAGATCCTCCATCTGTCGCTGTCATTTTCTTGTTTCTAGTAGTCATGGACTTTGATTTTGCCTTGCACTGTCATCTCTTGTTTGAGTTCCTCCCTATCCATATTTTCCATTTTGGGTTCCTGTTGCCACGCGTCCTCCCAGAATCTGACTGTTTTACCATTCCTCACTTCCCAGAAGATGTGTTTCTGGATCCAGGTTTTATTGTGCCAGGCTAGATTCCAGATGGTTGATCCCTCCCTGGTGCCCATAAAGCGAATTCGATCCTGGTCCTTGATGTCCGGGGCATACTTGGCCTTCCATAGGGTTTCCCACAGCGTTGCCTTTTCTTTGACCCATCTCCACTAGAGTTTCGCCTCATAGGATTCATTGGTTACCTGTGGGTCTTGTAACCCCAGGCCTCCTTTGCATTTGGGTTTGCAAACCTCTTCCCAGGCCACAAGGGCCCATTTTTTCTTACTTTCGCTCCTCGCCATAGGAAGTCCCTTTGGATGGCTCTTATTTTTTGGAGTATTCCTTTGGGAGCGGGGAAGACTGACATCATATAGGTCAGAATTGCTTGCTAGATTGAGGGATCTGTAAGTCCAATTTTTCACCCTCTCTTGTATTTTGTTGATCACTCCTTCCCATGTTTCCATTTTGCATGCTTTGTCCTTCAGGGGGATTCCCAAGTATTTCGTTGGGAGCGTTTTGCATTTAAACCCCAAAATATTTGCCAGGTTTCTTTGAATTACAGGGTTGGTATTAAAGAAGTAGATCATGGATTTAGAGTGATTGATCTCCGCGCCCGAGGCTTCCCCAAACTCTTCTAATATTATTTTATAGGATTTTGCTTCCTTGACCGTGGGTGTGCCATGGAGTAAGGTGTCATCAACGAGCTGTTGGTGCATGGAGGTAGGGTAGTTTTTGAAGGGTTTGATGCCTGTTATTTCTCCTGCTATAGTTGGGATTTTTATGCTTCTACTGAGTCCTTCCATCATCAGAATGAACAAGAAGGGAGATATTTGGTCTCCTTGTCTGATGCCTCTTGAAGGCTAGAAGGGTTTGGCTAGAGCTCCATTGATTAGAAGCGAGTAACTTGTTGTTGAGACTAGGCTAAAATCCAGTTGATCCAGTGTTGCGCAAATCCAAAAGCTTCCAGAGTCTTGACCATATAGTGCCAACTAATTTTGTCATAAGCCTTTGCTAGGTCAAGTTAGATTATCATCCCCCCTCTCCTCTAGAGTTTCAGTGTGTGTATCGGCTCATGGGCATGGATGGTGTTGTCCACAATTTGTCTCCCTTCTACAAAACCTGCTTGTTTCTGTGAAATCAATGTGGGAAGGAGAGGTTTTAGTCATTGGCTATGACTTTGGAGATTATCTTGTAGACCAAATTGTATAAATCTATGGGTCTGTAGTGGTCTGGGGTCCTTGCTTCATTTTCTTTGGGGATTAAAGTAATCATTGTGGCATTTAGCGCTTTTAGAATGGAGGCTGAGCGTCTGGAGTCAACCACCACCCCATAAACATCATGTTTGACCACTTCCCAGCAGGATTTGAAGAATTCCACCATGAATCCATTTGGGCCTGGGGCCTTTCCATTGG
The DNA here is from genome assembly GCA_010110895.2 of Picea sitchensis. Classification (NCBI taxonomy): domain Eukaryota; kingdom Viridiplantae; phylum Streptophyta; class Pinopsida; order Pinales; family Pinaceae; genus Picea; species Picea sitchensis. The sequence goes on from SNQJ01S0140970.1 coordinate 5,912, forward strand.
GCATCTCTTGGACCACTTGGTCAATTTATTCCTTAGCGACGGGTTTGTTTAGGTTGATATTTTTTTCCTCGGTAACTATCCTGGGGATGTGCTGAGTTATCCTTTGTATGGCCTCCATTTGTTCTTGGTTGGGTTCCTGGGCTATCCCCTGGAAGTGGTTTACCAATATGTTTTCAATCTCCTTGTGGGACTCTCTCTCTATCCCATCCTGATCCCAAATTTTCAGGATTTTGTTGTGGGTTCTTCTGGCAATGGTCGTTCTATGAAAAAACTTTGTGTTCCACTCTCCTTCCTTTAGTCACCTGATTCTGGACTTTTGACGCAATAGAGTCTCTTCTTGCTGGCATATTTTTTCCCATTCCTGGGTCATTTGGGTCTCTTCCTTTTCCTATCTTCTGTATATCCTGCGTCTATGCAAATTTCCTGAAGTTTCCTCATTCCGTCTTCAATATTTTTTTTTTCTTGGTTTATGTTTCCAAAGGTTTCCTTGTTGTACTCCTTGAGTTTATGTTTGATGTACCTGATTTTCTTATAAATATTGAACATCCTTGTCCCTTACTTCAGTTGTTGCGCCTAGCACCATTCACTGATGTTTTCCTCGAAGGTGGGATGTTCGATCCAAAATTTCTCGAATCTGAAAGGTCTATTCCTCGGTGTGGTTTGGAAGTTTGCTTCCAATTAGACTGGMTAGTGGGCTGAACCCCCCCCCAGGTAAGGATGCTACAGTCTAAAGTTAAACCCTGTAGAATGATGGACTCTGACACCAAGAATCTGTCTAGCCTCRTCGTTATCTGATGTTKCTTTATCCRTTTTTTGTTTCAAGTGAACTGGYCATTACTAGTTTTGATGTCCACCATCTCCATTGTGTCTATGAAGGTTTAAAATTATTCCACATCTCTATCCAGTCTCTTGGTGCCTCCTTTTTTTTCYGCAAGTGTCTTGATAATGTTGAAGTCCCCTGCTAGGATCCAATGGAGGTTGCTGGAATAGACTTTTAGGTTTTCTAGGTCTAGGAGCATTCTTCTCTTTTCATCCAACATCTGGGGACCATACWCATTAGTGCATAGAATCACCTCTGTGTTACCTATGATTTGCATGTTAACCAAAAGTGTGTGTCTGGTGGCTTCGACTGCTAGTAGATTCATCACTTGWGGGTTCCATAAAGTAAGAATACTACCTGTCGTCTGTTGTCCTTCGACAACCAATATCTTGTACTTGCTCCATTGTTTTTTGTTGATTGTTTCCATTCTATCTATAGTACATTTTGTCTCTTGGATGAAACAAAGGTTCGATTGTTCCTTCCTCAGTCTGTTTTTAGGGATTCTTTATTTTCGTGGGCTATTTAGGCCTCTAATATTCCATGTTATAATCTTCATTTAAACATGTGGGGGGGGAGTTGGGAAAGAGATTTTTGATCTTACTTGAGTTTATCAACAGAGCTCCTAGTTTCTGCAGGGCTACGCTGTTTGATTTCCCGCCTTTCTTCCTTCTCGTCTACTTGGGTGAGAGCTGGAGTTGTCCCTCACATGTTTTGATTCCAAGGTGTCCTATCTCCCCGTGCGTGCGCTTGAGCCCTCTAGATTTTTCTTCCTCTCTTAGGAAGAATAGGTATTGGATACGATCTAGTTGCTCCAGTAGTACATTGTCTACGCCCTGCCTTTTCCATTGCTCCAGTATATTCGGGAGATCTATTCCTTCCCTTTTTATAATATCTCTGAGATCAGGGTCTTCCGTACCTACCTCACTTGGAGTCATTTCCGCATCTCCGTCTGCCTCCTGCATGGGGGTGTTGGAATCTCTGTTTTCTTCGTCCATAGGGGTTGTGCTACCCCCCTATTCCATCTTATTTCTTGGGATGTTTGTGTTCTCCTTTGTGGCTTGTTCCTTAGCTTCTTTGGATTTTTCCTTTTCCTTTCCTCCTTCTTCCCCTTTGTTGGTTTTGTCCCGCCCTTCCGTTCGAGTCCTAGCTTCTAGATTGCAACCTGTTGGGGCTTTACTTGGTTTCTCGTTTGCTCTGTTCCTGTGGTTCAGCTTGATAAACCCATCCTCATCCTGTTGTATTTTGGTATTTTCCTCTTCTTATTTTTTATTGAGAGGGCATTCTCTGAATAGGTGTCCATGTTCATGACATCTTTTGTATCTGAAAGGGATCTGCTCGTAGTCGATGCTTTGTATCCATTCCTCATCCCTGAATTCCAGGCTTATGGCTTCTGAGAGTGCCCCTGAAACATCCATCTCTATGCAGATCCTTGCATAGGAGGTATATCTCCATTTTAGGGTTGCTTCCGATGTCTTCACATATTCACCAAGTTTGTTCCCGATTGCTTTGAAGGTGGATGGTATCCAGTAGTCTAACAACAGAGAGTAAAGGCTCAACGAGACGAGTACATTCTTGAAGGTTTCTTTCTTTGGGGAGAAGTTTTCCTTCCATGGATGCATGTACAGTCTTGCTGAGGCGTGGAAGTATGCCCCCCCCCTCAAAGACTCTATCCCTATCCTCCGAGTTCATGAATATTGCTGTGAAGAAGCCTTTCGATCCCAGGTGGAGTTCCACTTCACCGCTTGGCTTCCATTGGTATTTTATCCAGTTGCACAATGCTCTCTCTGTGGGCCACAAGCCCATGAACTTGCAAATGAGTGCATGTGTCTTCATCTGGTCCTGATAGAGTTGCATTTGTGGGTCTTCCAGTATCACCTTGGGTATCAGTGTTGTATTAGGTTTACACGGGTTGCGCCCTTCTACCCCATTGGGGTTCGCTGGTTCTTGCGCATCATTTTGGGTTTCTCTGGCTTCTTCCCCCATGCGATCCCTTTCTTCCTGGTTGCCTTCCTAGTTCTTTTCCGGTCCTAATCCCGATGTGCTCGTCACTGGTTCCTTGAAACCGCCGCCACATGGACCTTTTCCCCCGTCCACTACTACCTGCTTGTATGAGAGGGTTCCATTATCGCCCCCCTTTGGTAACCATGCTGAGCTCCACCGTGTCTGTGACTATCAAACCCTAGCTTGTTGTTGCTCCCCGACTGTTCCAATTAATTTAATATATATATATTTGTTGTTTTTTTTTAACATTTTTAAAGTGTTATATATATATAATTTTTTGTTGTTTTTTTTAACATTTTTAAGGTGTTTTTGGTCATATATTTATTTATTTTTATTTTTTAATCTTTTTTTAGTTTTTATTTATAATTTAAATTTTTTTAGCTTTTTTGCTCTTTAGTTTTTTAAGTTTTTATTTATTTATTTATTTTAATATAAATTTGTTTTTAAATTTTATTTATTTTTTATTAATTTCAATTGTTTTCTTTTCCTTAGTTTTTTTAGTTTTTAATTTATAAAAATAAAATAAAATTATATATATTTTTAAATATTGTTATTTAATTACAATTATTTTTTATGTATTGAAGTAAAGGTAAACAATTTGTTAAAAATGATGTTTTCCACTATATTTTAAAAGTATGTAACTATAAATTAATTAAGGAGACACAATTATATGAAAAATCTTAATTTCAAAAAAGTGAATGGTAAAAAATATTTTTAAGATTAAAAGAAGTATGGAAAAATGACAACACTGTTGAAAAAAAATTAAAAATTTGAAAAATTTGAAAATAGATGAAAAATAAGCATTAAAAAAAATATTGTGGAAATATTATGGATCATAAAATTTAAAATATCAAAATACCACCTAAAAAGGGAGGGGCGTGCTACCGGTAGCACCATTTTCAAAAACGAGGTAAAAAATGTGACCCTTGAAAAAATGAGAACTTGACAAAGTTCTCGTTAAATTGGTAATATTGTTATCAGTACTAGGAGATCAAAAAATTTGTATGATCTAAGAAAAAAAAATGGTCCAAGTACACACCAAAGTCTGTTCAATTGTTGGAAGGTAGTTGTTAGCGCTAGAACATGACCTTTGACTGCATAAGGGCATGCCTAACACATCTTGAATACAATGATAATGCTTTATGTGTTTGGTTTTAAATGAGTGGATTAGGTAAACTAAAAAGGTTGAGGATCTATCAAAGATTATTGACTAATTCTCAAATAACCAGTAATACTTCACGTAATCATGGGTATTCACGATGTGAGCTAGACAAATTAACAATATGGAAATGAGGAATAAGGAACAAACATGAATACACAAACATCACAACACTGCTAAACTCATGCATCCACTAGGAATATTTTCAAATTCAAAATGTCATTTCAAATTTGAAACAAATGTTTAAACATAATTTACAAAATAGGTGATTGACAGCAAGATCCTTACTAAAATCAAGGAAACAATTGCATAAATTAGCACATTGCAGGAATTTCCATTGCATTCAAATGATGTAAGAAAGAACCAGGTACAAGAAGGACATAGTCTAGCTGGCAGAATGTATAAATCCCTGAGTATGAAATATTGTATGGCATTAAGCTCTTAGAAATTATCATTTTCAGTCTTTCCTCAAACTCCTACTCGAACCCATGCCTTCCAAGAGGAAGCCCCTCTCTTACATTTTCGAAATTGATTTTTAGATCAACCTCCAAAACCAAACTCCCTTTGTGTTTTAAGGAATGAAATTATATTTATACACATAGGAGAAATTTGATATCTATTGTTCGGTCATAATATCTAAGAACGATTTATTTTGCATGGCGTAGGACATATCCCACATGCATGGAAAAGAAGACTATTTCTGAGTTTATATGTCATGGAATATTGAACTAATACTGATGCATAGTGCACTTATAATTGACCCGTGGGCATCTCCCTCCTCGACACTTTGTGTGGGTGTTGTCGATACTTGGGTTCTTAGAACTTTCTGTTCGATGGTATGTGACATGAAGTAGAAGCTTGACTTGGGACTTTGATGATAAATGGTATAAAACCAAATGACTTTTACCCCATAACAAAGACATTTTTATTTTATTTATTAATGGAACATAACAATAAATCCAACAAAGTAAGTAAAAGATTATTTTAAAATCATTTACTTTGTTTGAATCAAGCAAGCTTAGTATATTTTATTAATGGACCATAACAATAAATCCAACAAAGTAAATAAAACATTATTTTAAAATCATTTACTTTGCTTGAATCAAGCAAGCTTAGTATATTTAAATGGAGTGAGAGAATAAAATGATAAATTTTTGACTTAATGACCGATTTTTTTATTAATAGACCATTACAATAAATCCAATAATGGACCGTAACAATAAATCCAACAAAGTAAGTAAAAGATTATTTTAAAATCATTTACTTTGCTTGAATCAAGTAAGCTTAGTATATTTTATTAATGGACCATAACAATAAATCCAACAAAATAAGTAAAAGATTATTTTAAAATCATTTACTTTGCTTGAATCAAGCAAGCTTAGTATATTTAAATGGAGTGAGAGAATAAAATGATAAATCTTTGACTTAATGACGGATTTTTTATTAATAGACCATAACAATAAATCCAATAATGGACCATAACAATAAATCCATCCAACAAAGTAAGTAAAAGATTATTTTAAAATCATTTACTTTGCTTGAATCAAACAAGCTTAGTATATTTTATTAATGGACCATAACAATAAATCCAACAAAGTAAATAAAAGATTATTTTAAAATCATTTACTTTGCTTGAATCAAGCAAGCTTAGTATATTTAAATGGAGTGAGAGAATAAAATGATAAATCTTTGACTTAATGACGGATTTTTTTATTAATAGACCATAACAATAAATCCAATAATGGACCATAACAATAAATCCAACAAAGTAAGTAAAGGGTATTTTAAAATCATTTTACTTTGCTTGAATCAAGCAAGCTTAATATATTTTATTAATGGACCATAACAATAGAGTAATAAAGTAAGAGTAAATATTATTTTAAAATCATTTACTTTACTTGAATCAAGCAAGCTTAGTATATTTAAATGGAGTGAGAGAATAAAATGATAAATCTTTGACTTAATGACGGATTATTTATTAATAGACCATAACAATAAATCCAATAATGGACCATAACAATAAATCCAACAAAGTAAGTAAAAATATTATTTTAAAATCATTTACTTTGCTTAAATCAAGCAAGCTTAGTATATTTTATTAATGGACCATAACAATAAATCCAACAAAATAAGTAAAAGATTATTTTAGGTATTGCTTGCTTGATTCAAGCAAGCTTAGTATATTTAAATGGAGTGAGAGAATAAAATGATAAATCTTTGACTTAATGACCGATTTTTTTATTAATAGACCATAACAATAAATCCAATAATGGACCATAACAATAAATCCAACAAAGTAAGTAAAGGTGTTAGCAAATCATTTACTTTGCTTGAATCAAACAAGCTTAGTATGTTTTATTAATGGACCATACCAATAAATCCAACAAAGTAAGTAAAAAGATTGTTTTGAAATCATTTGCACCTTGAATCAAACAAGCTTAGTATATTTAAATAGAGTGAGAGAATAAAATGATAAATCTTTGACTTAATGACGGATCTTTTATTAATAGACCATAACAATAAATCCAATAATGGACCATAACAATAAATCCAACAAAGTAAGTAAAGATTATTTTAAAATCATTTACTTTGCTTGAATCAAGCAAGCATAATATATTTAAATGGAGTGAGAGAATACAATGATAAATCTTTGACTTAATAACATTTTTTTTTAATGGACCATAACAATAAAATCTTTTTTTTATTAATGGACCATAACAATAAATCCAATAAAGTAAATAAAATATTATTTTAAAATCATTTACTTTGTTTGAATCAAGCAAGCTTAGTATATTTAAATGGAGTGAGAGAATAAAATAATAGATCTTTGACTTAATGACTAACTTAGAATGTGGGATATTATTCTTTTATTAATGGACCATAACAATAAATCCAACAAAGTAAATAAAAGATTATTTTAAAATCATTTACTTTGTTTGAATCAAGCAAGTTTAGTATATTTAAATGGAGTGAGAGAATACAATGATAGGTCTTTGACTTAATGATGGGCTCAAAATGTGGGATATTATTTTTTTATTAATGGACCATAACAATAAATCTAACAAAGTAAATAAAAGATTATTTTAAAATCACTTACTTTGTTTGAATCAAGAAAGCTTATGATATTTAAATGGAGTGAGAGAATAAAATGACAGATCTTTGACTTAACGACGGGCTCAAAATGTGGGAGATTTATAAGATGAAATTTGAGATTTATAGGAAGCTTGGAAAAATAAACACAAAGGATTGAGGCTTGACAAAATGGCGAAAGATTTGGAATTTTTTTGTGAAGGAGGTTGGAAACTTGATAAAATCACATTAATGATTTTGCTACAAAAATGCCTTACTTCTGGTAACATGCCTGTCTTTGTCACATGGGCACAAGAGTTTTTTTTTATTTTTTATAAATCTGTAGATCTAGGTACTAACAATAGCGATGACTTCCCTCTTCCTATCCATTTACAAAGTAAATACCAAACCAGTTACAACCGAGCTTTGAATGGCACTTGACTGTCGTCCATGCCTGTGCTCGATGTTGGAACCAAATTACGTTTTGTGGTAATAGTTATATGATCGCCAAGTCTAAAATAGATGTTGCATATCTTGGGTTGTTTATCCTTTCACATATATTTGTTCCTCCCAAACAATCAGTGGCACTTATGCCATTTTGTGGTCCTCTTTATAGTCGGTCTTATTACTTGAATATTTTCAAATACAAACATAACATTTCCATGTACAATATGTGCATGAATGGTTATGATTCTGGAAACTTTAACAAGAAAAAACTGTTATATATCGACGATCATCCAAGAACTCATGAGAACATCGCAGGGTTCATAAATACTTGCACAACCTCATTATTTAGTGCAAATTGTTCCTTTGAGGAGCACTCCAATGACAAAGAATTCTTTATGAAAAGGAAGACATCCATATTTGTTGTTGTGCATGCAATACTTAGTTTGTCTCCTAGTGATGAGTTGTTAATAAACTATAACTTTCGTAGACCACCAACGACTCGTTAAAAACGCCTTGCATTGGGTCTACCTTTAGACGTCCCCTTGGGATGTAAGAAAAAGATGATTGAGTAATTGTATTTTTGGATTTTCAATGGAACTAATGTAAATGTATTGCTTAATTCAACACTAGTTTTATAAAATGGTTGGTTGCATGTTACAATCATCACATCAAATATGGGGACTAAGCTCCTTATAACTTTTACACATGAACTTTTGTTTATTTTATTTATTGAGTTTGCTTAATATTTTTTATATTTTTATATATTAATAATGAACCTTATCCATTACAAGCTTTGCACACTAGGGATTATATTAGGGCCTAATATGGCCCACATGTGAAAACTAATGTCTTTGCCTTTAAATTTGATGCTTTATGGATTATTCATGATGCAAAGGGCCCTATAACATGAAATATACTCACAAAGGGAATATGGAAAGAATCACTTATTTAAGGATCTCTTAGGATTAGTTGTGGAGGATAAATGATAGTTGTATATTGGTTATTTGATAAGGCATATATATTAATAAAATTATTTTATTTACATGATTACAAAAAATATGAGAATGGATATTAGTAATGGTAGAATTTACATAGAACACTAATGTCATAGGATGCATGCACATAATGTAAAATTTAAATTTTTGGGAGGGAAAATATCATATGTCCACATTATATAATGACTTTATGTCAAATTTTATTTTGTCTTCTATAACATGGTGGTGGTGGTTGGGACTGCATAAACCAATTAATTAAATTCATCATTTCCAAATCATTTGTCATTGTGTTTCATTTTTACAATATTTTTAAATAGTTTACATAGAATCATCTTTGATGAAATTGCATGCATCTAGAGATCTATTTCTATGGATTCAAAATATATATTTTTATATAAATATTATTATTTGATGAATTGCATGCATTTATAGATATATTTTTATTAATTCCAAATATATATAAAAGAATTATAAAAATGTTATTGTTTCCTATTATTTTATTATTTTTCATGTAACATGTATCATAATTTAAAAATACATGTCTCTATTTTTTCAATAAAATTTTAACACAATCATTTATAAAAAATTGGCATTTTCGCTAACAAACTAAAAAAAAACATATTCATTCTATTAATACCTTTATTTTATTTTTATTATTAATATAAAGTGAGGTGAATTTTATAGTCTAATATGACACTTCACACAAGTCATCCCAATATAATAATTGAAAAAAAAAGAACACTCCAATATGGAAGATATTTGTACCATCACTAATAAATATGATGAAGACCAACTATGGGGGTCTGTCAAATCCACGATGTAGAAATATATCTTCGCACAGAAGCACCGACGAACATTACCAATGAGATCTGTTGCATATCATTCTGCGCGACACTCAACAAACAAAGATGGCATGTCGCATGTCACTCTACGCACGAAATTCGACAATAATATCGACATGTTGCAGGTCACTCTACGAAATTTGACAATAATGCCAACTTGTCGTAGATATTTATGTTGTGCTTTCACTATGCCACTTTGATCTACAATTCCTCTATTATTTAGATTGCAACTCTCCCTATCGGCCTCTTCCCTCACACACACACACACACATTCACGACTTATACATTCAACAAGGTTGCACACAAAATCACACACAGTATGACAATAAATCAAAGACACAATAAACCCAATCACACATTGTTTCATTAGAATCGAGATCGACTATTACAAAGAACACAATATCTCTGGGTCTGACACCTTTTTGACCTAGTGTTACATTATTCTGGTCCTCCTGTCAACTACGTCCAAATGATACATTTATATTAAATGCATCAAGAGGATCAGATCATTCCTCAGTTCCAATCTATTCTCAAGAAATCGCCAGAAACAACAAATACATACCAATAATTAACAATCCCTATTTTTTACGAGGAAATACCATCCTATTGGCCACGTCCATCCACCTCCTTTCGTTCTCAAAGGTCAAAATTCCGATAATTATTTGGGGGGGTACGATGCTCCTGCATCATAATCCCAAGGTAGAAAATATTCATGATCTCCTGATCACGTGTCTTCATTGCTGCTTCATCTCCATTCCCTGGTCTTCCTTTTTCCTCATGCATCACTCCATCTAACACTGATGATCTAGGTGGATATCGGTGGCCACCCACCTATTCCAACTGGCTCAAAACAGTCTTCTGACAATTTACTATTTTTAGCAGTTTTTCGGTTCCTAGATTTTTGGGGCCATTTTGAGGTCCTAAATGAAGGTTTTTGGGGATCGTGCACCTCAATGATATCCAAAGTCTCTAATTGAGCCCCCAAAATGAATATCCTCAACGATACCTTTCCAACTAGATATCGTGCGCCCCAAACATAGATCGTATGCCAAAGTTACGCCCCCGAGAAGTTGATGCCCCAAATTACCCAAAACGGGGTTCACAAAACTATTGGCTTTTCATCTTCTGGGGTTATGGTTTTGGATTTTATTTATGTTAAAATTGCCTTTAGAGCCTCATTGTAACAATCATTTTCTTGTGAATGTGAGTAGTCATCACATATCTTCTCAAAGATAAGTTTCCACCATTCTAGCGAGTCTTTCACTCTGTATTTCTACAATTTTGTACATTTTGCTCATTAATAGAAATTGTGTATTATTGTATCTCTGTGTTTATGGTTGCATCTGTGATATATTTATGTTATAATATTAGATATATGAGATATCTCTGTACATTTATTTATTATATCTCCGCTCTCATTTCGTGCCGAAAATAATTTGGATCAGTGGTATCAGAGCAGGCTGGTCTTGATCATTTTTTTCAGTGCATGTCCCTCATGAGGTCCGAGTATAGAAAGTTGGGTCTCTAGCTTGTCTCTCTTGAGGACAATCCCTCTCGCACGCCGAAGAATCCCTCCATGGTGGAAGAAAATAAAAATGACAGAGCAAACGATTATATTAATCTATTACTTGAGCAAGCTCTCACACGACAAAGGGATGAAATGATGGAGAATTTTTCCCACATCATTCAACGCCTGTCGATAACAACTGGCACATCTTCATCAAGCGGCCAGTTTGGAGGCACCTCTCCTTTCAAGGTACAAGTTAATTTTTATATTCCTATATTTGAAGGACAGATAGATGCAGATGCTCTAGAAAAATGGTTAAATCTGCTATAAGGTTATTTCTCTGTTCATAATTTCTTCGAGAGGGAAAAGAACACCTTCGCACTCCTTAAGGATCTCCCCCATGTCAAAAATTGGTGGGAAAATTACTGGGAGAAAAGTTCCACAGAGGAGTCCGGAATATATGGGGCCGAGCCCACTTGGTATTTTTTTGTGGATGCAGTCAAGGAGAACTATTACTCTGTTGGTAACTATGACGACCAATATATGATATGGACCACACTACGTCAAGAGAGGGGCCAAGCAGTGTCAGATTTCACCAATACCTTCCATACCTTGTGCACCAAGCTGGGTATCAAATATTCTGAGCGACATTTGGTTTTGAAATACCATGGGGCTCTACAAAGATACATCCAAAATTAAATGTAGTTTCTGGAAATATCATCGTTGGGAGCTGCCTATCGATATATTGTCAAAATTGAGCAGAAATTTAGGAACCATAACAAATGGGAGTTCAGGTCTTCAAATCCACAACAACCAAAGTATGATAAAGGCGACCCCAACAAACAACCTCCCGAAAACTAGTCCAAGCCACAGGAAAATAAGGGTCACGGAAAGAAGAAGAAGGACACTGGAAAGTGGTGTGATTTCCACAAAATACCCTAGCAAAACACTGATGAATGTCGCTCAAAACATTCATTTGTGTCCGAGATAAAAAACAAGGAGCCAAACCATGATTCAGACTCTGATTAAGAAAATACAGGTAGAAGAAATATCATCGACGCAGACCCCACTGCTACTGTCACGCCCGCAACAATTCAACCAAAAGAACCAACAAATCCTGAAGAGGGGGAGCGCCTTTTTCATTCATAGATGTGGGTGAAGGGGACCCCACTGCATTTTATTATTGATAGCGGAAGCCAGAAGAACCTCATCTCAGCAGAGGTTGTCAAACAATTTGGATCGTCGACAACACCACACCCGCAACCATACAACATCGGGTGGCTTTTCCAGGGACGAGATCTTCGTGTTAGCCAAAAATGTCGATTTTCATACGACATCAAACCCTTCAAGAATGAGGTATTATGTGATGTTTCCCCACTGGATGTTTGTGATGTTCTCTTGGGCCATTCGTATATGTGGAACCACCATGCTATTAATGAGTCTCGACCCTGTAGTGTCATTGTTACTCTGGGGGTTCATCTCTACAAGATACCAGAGGTAGTTCAAACTACTCTCCCACATAAAAATTGCCGCAAGGTAGTATCTCATACTACAAAATTAAGCTTCTTCTCAATCTGTTCAAAAGGTGAACACAAGGACACTACAACCACCCCAGCCTCGGTCCAAGCACCTTCTATCCAACATAAGCAGGTCAAAATTATTGAAGTGAAGCGCAAGGATTCCTTCCACACATAGTCATATCATGTATCCATACTGGTTCAAAAGGTCCAACCCTTCCAGCCACAGGTTCGTGACAACCTTCAACAAGCTAAGAAACACAACTTCTCCAGCAAGGCAAGCAACTCATCAAGATGTAGATTCAACAAATATTTTTCCCTCTCCCCAGGGAACTCAACACAATGGATACCATTGCTTCCTAAGGAGGGAGGATTGATCCATGTGGATATCATTGGCCATCCACCTATTCCAATTGGCTCAAAACAATCTTCTGACAATTTACTATTTTTAGCAGTTTTTCGGTTCCTAAACGTCCAGGGCCATTTTGAGGGCCTAAATGAAGGTTTTTCTGGATTGAGCACCTTAATGATCTCCAAAGGCTCTGAATGAGCCCCAAAAATGAATATCCTTTATGATACCTTTCCAACGATCTACCGTGCACCCCAAACAAAGATCATATGCCAAAGTTACGTCCCCGGGAAGTCGATACACCAAACTACCCAAAACGAGGTCCGCAAAGCTGTTGGTTTTTCATCTTCTAGGGTTAGGGTTTTGGATTTTATTTATGTTAAAGTGGCCTTTAGAGCCTCATTGTAACAATCATCTTCTTGCAAATGTGAGTATTTTTCACATCTCTTCTCAGAGATAAGATGCCACCATTCTAGTGAGTCTTTCACTTTGTATTTCTACAGTTTTATACATTTCGTTCATTAATAGAAATTGTGTATTATTGTATCTCCATGTTTATGGTTTCATCTATGATATATTTCTGTTATATTATTAGATATCTGATATATCTCTGTACATTTATTTATTATATCTCCGCTCTCATTTCATACCGAAAATAACCCGGATCAACTGAGCTTCTCCTCATGCTCAGTTAGTGAGCTGCAACCAAGCCTCTATAGCAAGCCTCCACACCTACTACCAATACCTCACCAAGATTCTTCCTGAGCTTTGGCCGTTTTGCATTACTGGTTCTCTCCTATGGAACCATCTGAGCACTCCTTTTCTCTAGGCTTTTGTGCCTACTCACTCGTAGGAAATCATTTCATACGCTCTGATACCACTTGATGAAGACCAAATATGGGGGTCTGCCAAATCCATGATGTGGAAATCTCTCATCATGCACAAGAACTGATGAAAATTACCGATGAGAGATGTCACAGATAATTCTGTGTGAAACTCAACAAACAACGCTGGCGTGTCGCAGGTCACTCTGCGTGTGGAATCTGGCAACAATACCGAATTGTAGCATATCTTTATGTTGTGATTTTATTGTGCCACTCTGATCTACAATACCTCAGGAACACACACACATTCACAACTTATACATCCAATAGGGTTGTGCACATAATCACACACATTATGACAAGAAATCAAAGATATAATAAACCCAATCTCACATTGTTTCATTAGAATAGAGCTCGACTATTACAAAGCACACGACCTCCCTGGACCTGGTGCCTTTTTGATCTGGTGTTACATTGTGTCGGTCCTCCTATCAACTATGCTTGGAGGCTACATTTATAACAAATACATCATGATGATCAGATCATTCCTCAGATCCGATCTATTCTCAACAAATCGCCAGAGACAACATATACATACCAATAATTAACAAACCCTATTGTTTACGAGGAAATCTCATCCTCTTGGCCACGTCAATCCACATCCTCTCCTTATCGAAAGTCAAAATTTTGATAATGATTTGGGGGGTACGATGCTCCTGCATCAAAATATAACAATTATAAATATAATTATGAACAATTATTATAATGCTATCAATAAAATAAATGAGAAAATAACATTTCATAAAAGTAATTTTTCTTTGTAAACATGTTTAATCAACATATTGTATCTTGTTGGAAATTAAACAATTCACCTTGAAGATGAATTTAACATTATATTGCATTAATAGTTTAAGTTTTTCGCAATTAAAATCCAAAGTAAATGATTTCGTAAAACTAAAGTTAAACATTATATGACAACTCTAAATTCTAATGAGTGATACATCTTAAATATAATTTAAAAATAGAGAAATCATTAGTGTACTTATTATACATTTTATAAATCAATCAATAACAACATCAACATGATTTGAAAAAAACACAATATACATGTGTGATATATTGTTTATAAAGCACTAGTGTGATTGAAATCGCACGAGGGCAGTTGTTATGTAAAAATGCATCGAGAAACAATTTAATTGACAAAGTACATATGCAAACCTCCACAATTAATGTTTTGTGGAGGAAAAAACATAGTTCACTCTTTGGTGACACTCATAATTTAGTGCATGGACTAGATTCTCTGCCACTTCCTCAATGCTCTGCCTCACATCTCCTCCTCTGTGGGCTGCTTGAATTTCTCCAAGAGACTTTTCTTGTAGATCACATACCTAAACCTGCTCTTCTTCGTCTCGAGGGGGATTATTGAATAGATCTTTGGGGATGGGGAGGAATTTTTCAGCCCCATAATATTTGTAACTAGGGCCCTTTCCTATGGCATCGAGTACATCAACTTTGTTCCCTTCCAAGTCCATCATATTTGCCCCTACTTTGGCATAATTAGGACTTCCAATCTCTATGGTCAGAGCTTCCCAGTGCCCCTTTTCCCTATTCAGAAAGAAAGGACCCTAGTGGATGTCTTAATTATAAAACTATGTCATCCTCTAGATTGACCTAATCTCCATATTGTATATTTAATATAAGTTAATAAGAACATTTGGAAAAACAACCGATGATCCATAACATTTTTCAGCATGTCTTATCGCTAAATATTAAGCATTTCCTTGGCCTTGGACTACTCCTCCATGATATCCTCACCCATGTAATTACTAAGAAGTTCATCATGTTTCTTCTTCTCCACAACCATGCGGTCAATCGCTTTCTCATCCAGAAGGGGTACATGGGAAACAAACTCTCACTCTCTCTATTGTCGGTTTCCCTTGTACCGCTCTCCCATTTATTCCTCCACATCCTCATATTCCACGAATAGGAAAAAATTGACGACAACGACCTCCCTGCTCTTGATCGTCAACCTGACCTCCCTATAGATAGACTCGATCCTCTGCCACTCCCTCAACACTCTAGCCTGCATATCCTCCTCCACAAGTCGCTTGAATTTCTCCATGATATTGTTCTCGTCATCGTTGTCGCCATAATAACCGGTGTCAATTTTCTTGTATATTACATACCTAGACCTCCTATTCTTCTCCTCAGGGGTTATCGAATAGATCTTTGACGTCAGGTAGGATTCTCAGTCGCACTTGTACAATTGATTTTTGAAATATGACATGTTACAATCTTCGAGAAACCAATTGTACAAGTGCAGCTGGGAAATTCCTCCCCAACGTNTCTCCTCAGGGGTTATCGAATAGATCTTTGACGTCAGGTAGGATTCTCAGTCGCACTTGTACAATTGATTTTTGAAATATGACATGTTACAATCTTCGAGAAACCAATTGTACAAGTGCAGCTGGGAAATTCCTCCCCAACGTCAAAGAGATATTAGATAAGCCCCGCGAGGTGAAGAGGAGGAGGTATATGTATGTGATATAGAAGCGAATAGATGCCATTTATTATGGAGACATCGATGATGACAACAATATGTTGGAGAAAGTCAAGCAGCCCGTGGAGGAGGAGATGCGAACCAGAGTGTTGAGGGAGTGGTAGAGGATCAAATCTATCTAGAGGTAGGCCAGGTTGACGATTAGGTTGATGTCGTTGCTATTAATCCAATCCTATTCGAGGAAAATGATGATGCGGTGGAATAAATGGGAGAGCAGGACAAGGGAAACCAACAACATAGAGAGTGAGAGTTTTTTTCCCATGTTCCCCTTCTGGATGAAAAAGTAATTGAGTGCATGGTTGTGGAGAAGAAGAAACATGATGAACTTATTAGTAAGTACATGGGTGAGGATCTCATGGAGGAGTTGACTGAGGCCAAGGAAACGATTAATACTTAGCGATAAGACATGCTGACAAAGCTTATTGATCATCGATTATTTTTCCAAATGTGATTCTTAACTTCTATTAAATATACAATATGGATCTTAGGTCAATATTGAGGCTGACATAGTGTTATAATTAGGACATNGATTAATACTTAGCGATAAGACATGCTGACAAAGCTTATTGATCATCGATTATTTTTCCAAATGTGATTCTTAACTTCTATTAAATATACAATATGGATCTTAGGTCAATATTGAGGCTGACATAGTGTTATAATTAGGACATCCACCAAGGTCATTTCTTTCTGAATAGGGAAAAGGTGAATTAGGAAGCTCTGATCGTAGATCTTGGCAGTCCTAATTATGCCAAAGTAGGGGCCAAGATGACGAACTTGGAAGGGAATTAAGTTGATGTGATCAGTACCATAGGCAAGGGCATGGGTTACAAATACCCCAAGGCTACGGAATTACTCTCCATCCTCAAAAAAATATTCTATAATCCACCTCGAGGCAAAGAAGAGGAGGTGTAGGTATGGGATCTACAAGCAAATTGATGCTAGTTCATATTATGGCTACAGGAATGAAGATGATGGTATCTCAGAGAAAGTCAAGTGGCTCACAAAGGAGGAGATGCAAGGAAGAGCACCGAGGAAGTGGTAGAGGATCGAGTCCATGCTTTAAATTATGAGAGGCACATAAGAGTGACCTATGTTTTTTCCTCTGCAAAGAAAAACCTCCACAAAATTTAGTAGTGGAGTTTTGCATATGTAGATTGTGAATTGAATTGTTTTTCTTCTTATTGCTACTGCTAGTGTTGTTGCTACTGCACTCGACGTCGTAGATGTACTTGATTCACACA
This sequence comes from Picea sitchensis, assembly GCA_010110895.2. Lineage (NCBI taxonomy): Eukaryota > Viridiplantae > Streptophyta > Pinopsida > Pinales > Pinaceae > Picea > Picea sitchensis. Next base: position 23,246 of record SNQJ01S0140970.1, read on the forward strand.
AAATCCTTTTTAGGTACATATATATAGATAAAATGATTTTAAAATATAAAACTAAAACATATATAACTAATTTGTATTTATCAAAAACTGAAAATAGTTTCTATTTGTAAAAAAAAGTGAAAAAGTAAGCGGCCCTCTTAACAAATACATATGCACCGAGTCTGGTGCTCCTTATCAGACATAAAGCACCGAAAAAACATCTATTAAATAAAATGCATCGATACATCATTGTTAGTCAAGCACGTCATTTTTAGTCAATCACTGATATCTATAGCGGTGTGTTGTGATATATAACGCACAAGTTAAGGGTTGGTCTTAAACCATGTGGTGCATTGGGTTATCTTAAAAACACTGAATCTCTATGCTAGTTCATGCACCATATTCTTTTAACTGGTGCATTGTATTTTCATGACACACCATTAACAAGTGCATTTTACAATGCACACTGGAATGATAGTTTTTAAACTTAAACACTTTGGTGTGTTTAGTTTAAAGTAACACACTGACGCTTCATTTGAGAAATGTATGTGTTGATACCGATGCATTTTTATTATAACACATTGGTGACGAGACATTCCATAAAATGAACCGAGATGGTAAATTATTATGTATTTTTCTCACTATGTTGGAGTGCACATTACCTGTGTTTTTTTTTTATTTGACGCATCGCGGGGATTTTTTTTTTTAAACTTGGCAGTGCATTATATTGATAGAACGAATTGGTGCATTTATCTCAATTGCTCAATTCCTAGCATATTAGCAGTGCTTACCATAAGATGCATTGTGCTGCAAATTTGTGAAAATTCAGCCTGGTGTCATGCTCTTTACATTACCAGTGCATTGTTTTGATCCATCTGCACTGATCAGTGAAATGATTGAATATGAATTTACATGGTGTGATGTGTTAATATAAATGCACTGATGAAACCTTGCTATTGGAGCAGTAATGTTTTGTTTAACGATGCGTTCTGTTGTCGAAAATACGGGTTACAGGGCGTCCACTGAAACAACACAACGAGCTGATGTGAGGTGTTACTATTAACGCACCAGTACCACTGTGATAGTTGAGCACCATCCTTTTGTTCCTCTTTTCATTGTAAATGCGAGTGCACCGGGAACGAGGCGTCCAATGAGACACCCTGCTATGAAAAAATGGGAAATATATGTCCCGATGCGTTTCTGTATACAATGTCAGTGTGTTGGATTACAATGGTTGCACCACTACGTTAAATTTTATAAATTGTTATATTAGTGGTGCAATTAGTTAAGTTAAGTGTACCCGTGCGTAATGTTAAACGACATCGATGCGATTTATCCAGCGCATGCATTTTTCAATAAAGTATGGCGGTGCGTTTGAACATTGACTTACCGAGGCATTATTTGTTTGGTAAGCCATGGCGTTGTTAGTTAAAATTAGTGCACTGCTAGGTTAAATTTTATATTTCATTGAGTTAGCAATGTGTTTAATGAAGTGTAATAGTTCGGTGTAGGTATGAGCCCAGTTTGCACCAGTGTTAGGGCATTATGAAGGATGCACCTCTTTGTTTTTTAGTAATTGTTTGCGGTGCACTAGATCAAACAACATCGGTGTGAACATATATGGATGAAATGATAGAGGTGGTCATTGTTTATTTAACACAATACACACCACTTCGAGGTGAGCTGAACCGTTCAGGCACACCGTGTGAAAAAGAAAAAAATATTGAAAAAATGCAAAATTTCAAGCTAAATTCTAATTTTGATTGGATGAAAATGAAAATAGGAAGGTAATAAATAATTTACCTGGTATCTTCTGTCCCGAAGAGGCATGTATGCATCGTTGAGAGGAAATGAAAATTTGTGGTAATTTCCAAAATTTGGAAATGTGTGGAATCCACCAATGGAGCTATCCCAGTCAGTGTAGAGCACCATAAACAAGGTGTCTTAAGAAGAAATGTGAGCACCAGTGCTTGCTTTAGAGTTTGGAAGCACACGATGCATTGTAACAATGAAAATCGGTTTGGTATTTTTTTTTATTTATCCTACCGTGGTGTGATTTTCTACCAAAGGATGTACCAAGGTGTACCATTCAATAATACCGATGTGATTTATTCAGTGCATGTAATTTTATTATAAAGTAGGGTTGTGCTACTGAAACATGGACGCATCAGTGTTGTATTGTTCATGAACGTCCCAGTGCATACTATTCAATGACACCATTGTGATTTATTCGGTGCATGTAATTTTATTATAAAGTATGGCGGTGCTATTGGAACATGTATGCATTGGTTCTGTATTGTTCATGAATTGATTGGTGCGTATATTCCTTAAAGGCGCACTAGAAAAAAAAACCTCTGTAAAAAATTATAGTCACCTGCCTCCGCTATGAGCAGTGATGGTGCGTTTGAATATTTAAGTCCATGTGTGGTATGTTTTAGGTGCACACCAATGCATTTATACCATAAAGGCGCATTGGAAAAAAAAAACCTCCGTAAAAACCTTTGGTTTCATACCTCTACTATAAACAGTTAAGGGAAGAAGTTTTTGGGGAGGTTCCATAAAACCCTCCACAAAAAGGTGTTCTCCTTGTAGTGAAGGGAGATAAATGAAACCAATAGATAATAACGTCAAACCAACATACACGGTAATCCCAAGAAATCAAATTAGAGGATGAATTAGTTGTAGAATGCCAAAGACACGTTGGATTGGAGGAATGTGTTGTTATAGCATGCTTTTGATTAACATTTAAACCATTATGGAATAACAACAACCCTAAGAGTTAAACAATTAGTGATTTAGCAATGCAATTAATTGAATTTTAGTGTTGTAGCAAGTGATTATTACATATCAAAATTGGAGAGGTTTTATTAAATATTACAAAGGTGAGATACATAGATTCTATGTACTTTGACTCATTGGAAAAATTATAGATTGCTTAGGCTTAGAGATAGTATTCGATCTTTGTGGAGGTTTCTTTTTCCAAGTCCTTCATTTCCTACAACTGCTCTTCTTCCAAGTCCTTCATTTCTTCTTTAGCTCTCTTGCTCTCATCTTCACTCTTGTCCTTTGTTTCCAACAAAACTCTTTTAATAGAGTTACCTTGGAAGGCCAACCATCATAAGAGTCTTTTCATCTTCCATGGCTTTTGGCTTTTGGACATTGATTCAAACTTTGCAAAATTAATAGTATATTACAAAGCTTAGATATGAGAGATTATTTGGATCCATTTCAGATCACATCTCCCCATTCAAAGGATTTTGGTCCCTAAAATATTCAAATTACTCTTTATCTTCTTCATTTGTTGTTGTGTTCTTGTCTCACTTGCTTCCATAGAAAAAGGTTGTTTTGTTGGTTATTATGGAGCTTCAATGAACCCCTCTAAGTCGACTCTACATCAATCTCTCACATATCTCGAAGAAAGTGCTTTTGTTGCAATATTGAAATAAGAGTTGAATATGGGCCATCCTTGATGTTGGCTTAGCCTTATTGTCCATATCATTGGTGGAGATGACATCTTCTACTAACATCTTCTGGTGGAGATTGACACTATTTATGTGTCAATTTCTTAGAGTAGTATTGTGGTCATTTTATTCACCTATATGGTCATTATACCCAGTAGATGATAACTGGATCCATCTGCATTATTGCTTGGCATTTGATTAGGTTCTTAGTCATTTTCAGATACATGTCATACTTGAAGTTGATTCACTTCTCATGATTCACTATCATTGGATATTGGAGTTCATATCAATAAACAATTACAAGTATTATGGATCACATGTTTAAACAATGCTATTTTCAAGATTATACAAGTTTTTAACATCTAGATTTGATTGGTTTTTGGCAGATCTTCATCGAGGCTTAGGAGTTTCAGATTGAATATTTGAGATGATACTAATTTATGCACTAGTTGTTTGCCTCATAATCCTAAATTTCTATAGTCGAAGTATTTTCTAGTATAAATGTTTTTAGAATTTAATTTATTCTAGTTTGTTAGGATAAGGACACCTAACTTCTATGTAAAGGACACCTATCATACTCATGTGATTATGTGATTGGTTGTTTTCCTAGTTTTTAGTTTAGAGTTAAGCTATATAAACAAGCACCTTCTTCAAGTGAAGTTAAGGAGTAAATTATGAATTTGAGATTGTAATCACTTTTTCCTTATTAATAAAATTACGTGTCTGAGGACACTTTGTCAACATGGTATCAGAGCCATGGTGAAATGGTGATGGATTGAGGAAGCAAGGAAGTCTYCRCAACATCATCCAAGATCTCTTCAAATTCAAGGACATCTGTACTGAGGTATTACTGTTGTTAATTTAATAAGGAAAAGGTTATTTTGATTACAATAGCTTGTGTTTTGAAAATTTTGATAAGATAAATCATCATTTTCAACAGTTAAAAGTTTTTTTTTGTATCAGATCTATTCTCTTTTTTGGTTCTCGTTAGAGATTATTTTCTGATCAGATCTACTTTGTTTAACAAGTAGACTAGTTGTAATCCAAGTAGAAGATTTTTTCTTTGTAAAAATTGTTTCAAATCTATGTAAATCTGGCAATTTCTTGTTAAAGAGATATATATTTTGATAAATATCAATCTCCATGCTTCAAGATCTATGTAAATTGCTGCAGATATATAAAAATCTGGCAATCTGGTTTTATATGAGATCTGTATCATCTTTCTCCCTCCGCGATCTCACTTGTATCAACAATCTCAGTGTCTTTAACAATTATAGCTATATGTTTTCCGTTTGAATCTAGCAAAGGTAACCGATCCACATCGATTCAGATCCAAATATCTGTCAGGAAAACGCTAAGGATAGACGTATCAATGCATCAACACTGAAGATAGACGCATCAACGCATCAAAGAATTCTGTTTTGGGCTAAGATCGAATCTGAGAATAACGATCTGAGCAGAGGACGCACCAGTAAAATCTGATCTACTCATTTGCATCAGATCGTTCCCTTCACTGAATCACGCCCTCCACAGATCGCGCTCTTTGAAATTGCGCCCTCCAAAGATCTGATCGCTCAAGCCTTCAATATCCAACGCTAGCCTTTTAGTCTTGGCTTCCTTTGTTTCCTTTGCATAAATCTTTGAAAATTCATCATCTTGAGATTCACAGAACTGTAGAGGATTTGTGCTGAAATACCTGAATCCCTTCTGCAAATGCAAAGGAACAAGTGCTCTGGGAAGTACGTCATTGCTGCTGAAACCACAATGATTTTATTATAAAAAAAGTGGAGACTTCGGGATATTTTCGGACGAAAACGAGCCAAATTTTCAAGGGCCTGTGTAGGTATTCAAGCGACAGGTATTGCTAAGCTCTGCGCACAGCCGAGCTACCTTGAGTGAACATTTTTTTGTGTGTGTGAAAAACGATGACAAAACAATGAAAATAACTTTATACATTACCAACTTATTCACAACCACCACACCACAACACTAGGTGGAGAGAGACCCAGACAAGACCTGCAACAAATTCGATGAATATCTAAATGGGAACAAATAAAATTAGGGAGAAAATATTTACCATTGCATCTGCAACTTTATTTTACAGGTGTCCATTTACAGCCACTCTGAAAGTCAGCCGGATCTGGATGTAAAACTTGGCAGCAATGGACACATATCTGTGAATTACAGAGCAGCCTCAGCCAGTCCCATGCTAGCTGTCACGCCCTCCATGCATAAAATATATGCTTTTTACCATTAAGAAGTTTTTTTTTTTGAATTATTAAAGAGAAGACTTACTAGTTCAAGGGGGGGCACATTCTTTTTTTTATAAGACTATAAGTCTTGTAAAAGGACAAATTTCGAAAGTTTTTGATTGTAATCTTGAATCTTATAGGTTGAGAAGAGTCTAGTGAAATACTTTCTCAAATTTCTTTTCAACGAGACTTTTAAAGGGTCAAGGCCAAGCCCTTAAAAGTGCTCCTTTTTTGTGTGGACTGTGAACTCTATTTTTTTTGGTGCCTTGTGTTTTTTGACGACTATTCAGTTTGGTGGTGTGATCACTAACTTGCAATCCTTTAAATAAGGCAATCTATCATCATGTCAAAATTAATCAACCTATTCACTGAATCATACAAGTTAGATGGACCCAAGAACTAAAAAACTTGGAGTAGGCACATGCATAACACTTTGGTCTATAATGAATTATGGCGTGATATATGTGATGGTGATACTTGATGCAGGAGCATCGCCCAAGACAAGCGAGCCAGCGTGGAAAGCAACGAACAACTGGACAAGTCCAGCTGAAACTTTTTGGAATTTCATTTAAAATGATGCACCAATGTATAAATGCACCATTTATGAAAAGCGCCTTTGTATATTGTATCAGACCTCGATCCATACGCTCTTGTCTGAAGTAGATAAGGAGGCATTTAATCTAGTTAATGCAGGTAGGTAGGATTTATTTCTAGATTAGACAGTTTTAGATGGAAGGAGGGAAAATGGATATAAACACCCTCACTTGTACATTGTAAGAGGATTCATTCATTCAGGAGCAAGAAGGAAGAGCTGCAGAGAACTGTATGAAGAACACCCATGTACAGATATTGAATTAATAGAATGAAACTTTGATTCAATTCATGGTCTGTGTTGTTTTCTCTGTGTGTTGATGTTATGCTCATGAATGTTTGCTTTCTGGTTATGCATTTGTTTTGTATATGCTGTGCATGCGATTTCCTATTTCAGTTGAAGTCCGAAGGGGAGATAGAATGAGTTTCAATTGTTTCTCTATCTAAGCCAGGAGATTCCTGCAAAGTGTGCAGTTGAATTCATCCGCAAGGAGTGCGTTGATGAAGGCTCAGTAGTTAACTTTTATTCGCATTCACCCAGAAGTTGATTTGGGTTGTTGAAGCGTGCAAAGGAGTGCGCAGGTTGAAGAAGGAGTCTCAGTTGTTAATCTGAACAAGGGAGGTTGAAGACTGCTGCTGCAGGAAGTGCGCAGAGTCGAAAGGATTCGACACTTGAGAAGTTGTTGAACGTCGAGTGCGAGAAGTACGCATAAATCCTTTGAAAGAGTCAGAGAAGAAAATCTCAGGAGGTTTAGCACCTTCATGATAATGCTGAAAAGGAACACCAGAGAGTTTGATCGAAGAAGGGTCAAGCAAGATTTGCAGGCGCAAGCTTGGAGAATAAGTCTAAGAAGAAACACTTAGCCATTTCCAAGAAATCCTCGAGGAGGAGGAATCAACGGTCAGGATTCGCCGAAGAAAACAACGAAATCCCGTCAACCGTTAGATCTCGGGAAAGTTATGCAGGATTTAAGCCTAGCAAGCAAGAGAAGGAGTCAGGGAGTCATCGGGACTTGACTCATCAGAAAATTGGGGTTTCTGTGGTCGCGAAACTCTTGGAGAAAGGAATTGCGATCCGTGATTTCCCGAAAGGATCTCAGCCGTTGATCGGTGAGATACATGTCAAGAAGCAGGGGAGTTAGTGGAGCTCGGCTCATCGGAGGATCGGAACTTCCAGAGCCAGGAACCCTGTACATGAAGTCGCGATTAGCGATTTCCCGAGGATATAAGAGTCGTTGATCATAATGGCGACACGTGGCGCAAGATACCGGGGAGTCGAGGTTCGAGGTTTCGGGGTTCTCGCATACAACGAAATCGCAGCAGGAGAAACCGCGATTTCACGAAACGCGACGGGTCCCACGGTCACACCATTTCAGTGGAGGACAGGTGTCGGGAGGTCAGCCCTTGTAGGGAGACGACGACAGATGGCATCGGTATACCTTGAGCTCGGAGGTTCGCGAGTGGGAGTCGCAAATATTTACGTCAAGGTTTGCGAGGTCGCGAGGGGCGAAATCTCAGTAACCACCGGTTGGTGTGTGGACCCACAGAACTAGTGGAAGACAGGTGGCATCGGGGATCGGGAATCGGGGATTCGCAAGAGCAGTGACTCACGACAGCGTGAGTACCGATTTCCCGACGGGGTAATTCCCGATAAGGAGTAAGGAAAGCCGTGGGCGAGTGACCATCGAGATTCGGGGATTGGCGAGACCTGATCCTGCGTAATCAGGACTCGCGATTGCGTGAGTTCCGATTTCTCGATAAGACAAGGGAGATCGCTGAAGAAGCATCCTGTGGGTGCAAAAGAGTCCCGATAAGGGATTTGAAGAGTGGTTCAGCTCTTCGGGCCAAGAAAAGAGAAGGTCCTGGTGACAGCGGACGTGCTAGGTGGCTGTCTGCGTCAGAGTGGTATCAGAGCGGGAGAATCTCTTTGCTTTTTTGTAGCAGAGAAGAAGGAAAAATTTCACCATGCTGCCTAGAAGAGGTAGACAATCACTTGATCCAGAGGGGGAAAGGGAATTGTCCAGGGAAAGGGAATTGTCCAAAGAAAGAGGAAGGCAAGGACAGAATCCAGACATTTAGAGAGAAATACGAAATCTTCGTGCCAGAATGGAAGATATGGAAGCAGCGTAGAGACACACAACCAATGCTGGAGATCTGAGCGACTCCGAAGGCAAATTTGAGGTTGAACAGCAAGGAGCAGTTGCAGCCGAAGATGAAGCCAACGAGCGGTTAATTAAAGCTATCGCCCAGATGAGTTCAAAGACAAAAATGGACATTCCAGCTTATGAAGGAAGCTTGGATGCAGAGGAGCTACTGGACTGGATCCGAGCTCTTGATTCCTACTTTGATTATGAGGATATCGAAGAGGATAAGAAAGTTAGACATGTTGTCGCACGGTTGATGGGGAATGCAACATTGTGGTGGGATGAGCTACAAGCTGACAG